>JAXIVJ010001933.1:120000-122371 GCA_036785665.1 Chirona hameri | reverse complement strand
ATTCTCCGTGATAAAACTGTCCAGCCAAAATGTTTGTTTTGATGAAAAAGCAGTCCCTTTACTTTAGCAAGGGCCATTTACAGAGTATGTCTGGCGTTAAATCTTAAATTGAATTGCTAGCACCCAGAACGTGCAGCTGAATACTGGTAAAACAAAAGAATTACAGTTACCCGTGATAGGCACACTAACCTCCATCGACAAACATGTCTTCCCATTCGGCATCTGACTCCAGGCACATGTTGTGCAAAACACATGCAGCGATGATGCTCTCTGTAGTCTCCTTGATTGACCACATCTTCAGGAATTTGAGGCGCCTGAAACGTCCTTTGAGGAGAGCAAATGCTCTCTCAATCATGCAACGCTCGCTGCTCAGCTTGTAGTTGAACCGCTTGTGTGCTGTCGTCAGGTGCCCGTTGTCCTTGAATGGAGTCATGAGATGCTCCATGAGCGGGTAGGCAGTGTCACCTGCGATTAAGTTACCTTCACCACACAGAGCAGCCAGGTTGTCAAACAGAGGCGAGTTTTTGAACACTCGAGCATCGTGGACCGATCCTGGCCACCCAGCATACACATCAATAAATTTCAGGTCATTCTGACAAACAGCCTGCAGATTAATGGAATGGAAGCCCTTCCTATTTACATAGTTCTCCTGGTGCTCACTTGGCTCACTAATTGGAATATGGCTTCCATCGATGGCACCTACCAGTTTGAATGTGCCATTGGGTCCCAGTGCCTTGCCCCTAGCACCGACTGTGGACCATTTTATATGGAGTGCAAGGAGCGGTCCACAAAGCACTGCCTTGACCCTCCTGTTACAGCGAATGGCACTTGACTTGGTGATGCCAAACCTGTCTGCAATGCTCCTTATGGTATCCTGATTCCCCATGGTCCACAGGTACACCAGCAGGGACTTTTGAACAGTCAGTGGAGCATGACCACCACCATTGTCTTCAGCCCAGGTCCCATGTTCAGCTAACTCATGGACAAGGCCTTCCACACAGGCACGAGTCATGCGGAAGTGGCCCCGGAAGTCAGGGGCGTCGACGCCTAACAGACCATTCAGACTAGTCGCACCACTTTTTTGGACGTCCCAATGTGCCGCCACCGTCTAGGTGCCGCCCTCGACGAGGCGCCGTCACATACCAAGTGCCGCCACTGACCGGACGCCACCCAAGTCAGGTGCCATCCCTCAAAAGATGCCGCCCCTTTAGCCAGGTGTCGCCACTTCAGCCAGGTGCCGCCCCCCTCAGAAAGATGCTGCCCCTTCAGCCGGATGCCGACACTTCAGCCAGGTGCCGCCCCTTCAGAAAGGTGCCGCCCCTTCATCCAGGTACCGCCCCTTTCAGAAGGGTGCCACCCCTTCATCCAGGTGCCGCCCCTCAGAAAGACGCCGCCCTTCAGTCAGGTGTTGCCTCTCAAAAAGATTCCGCCCCTCAACCGGGTGCCGCCCCTTCAGCCAGGTTCCACCCCCTCAGAAAGATGCCGCCCTTCAGCCAGGTGTTGCCCCTAAAAAAAATGCCGCCCCCCTCAACCGGGTGCCGCCCCTTCAGCAAGGTGCCACCCCTTCAGCCGGGTGCCGCCACTTCAGCCAGGTGCCACCCCTTCAGAAAGGTGCCGCCCCTTCAGCCAGGTGCCGCCCCTCAGCTAGGTGCCTCCCCTCCAGCAAGGTGCCGCCCTTTCAGCCAGGTGTCGCCCCTTCAGCCTGGTGAGGCGCCTTCAGCCAGGTCCGCCCCTCAGCCAAGTGCCGCAACGAATATTTGCCGTCCCTATATTCTGATAAGGTGATGCCGTATCATGGCGGCCATGGCCCATCGATATGCCTTTTTGGTGCAGACTCAGGCTTAAAGTAGTTCTTAAAGGGAATGTTTCACCTTTCTGAAAGTTGTCAAATATACGCTGGTTGTAGTTGAAAATATTAAGTAAGTGCCGCTGAAAACAATGGTGATATTTTTTCTCTCTCGAAAAGTCACTTAACTCTATATAAACTAATGTTTTCGATTTGGGATGATGACGTCATTATTGAACTGCAGACCGCCGCTGATTGGCTGACAAGGTGGGATTCGGTGAAAAAGTGGCTGTCAGCCAATCAGCGGCAGCACTAGCCTAGACCCCATTTTGCAAATGGGAAATTAAATTGCTTAAAAACGGCTAAATTTTGGGGAAAATGACCTTCGTATTTTCGACATTTCAATAACCGCCAAAGATAATGGCTATCTAAGTTCAAAACCAATACAAAGCATGGGTGGAGCTTTTCAGAAAAAGTTGGCGGGCAAAATGTCATATAGACTGGTTGTTTTCAATGGTTCAGGTGAAAATGGCCATTTCAACGCCAGGAAACCTTCAAATCTGACAAAAGTTGGTGGGACAAAAA
>JAXIVJ010001933.1:27500-115000 GCA_036785665.1 Chirona hameri | reverse complement strand
CACACACACACACACACACACACACACACACACACACACACACACACACACACACACACACACACACACACACACACACACACACACACACACACACACACACACACACACACACACACACACACACACACACACACACACACACACACACACACACACACACACACACTTTGTTAGATTCAGTAAAAATCCAACTATCTAGTGTCAAAAACTGGAAAATTTCGCGCCGCTTCGCGGCATGACACAAGTTTCGCAATTGCTTATACAAATTTAGAAAATGGGAAAACGAATTTCATTAAGTGCCTGGCTGAGGCTCTCCTTGGCGGTAATTGCTGGCCCAGGGCCCATACCCTTCATACAATACTCACTTCTAAGTTTCAAGCAGGCTGCATGTTTAGCTAGTTTGCCGAGTTCCGAAAAGGCGACGCGAACGCAAAGACGAGGAGATCGGCACCAGGAAGCTGCTCCAGCGGTGCACAATTCGCTGGACCGAAGAGCTAATAGTGGAAATAGGCCAGGACCATCTCCCCAAGCCATCTCACCTCACGGTCTGGTTCCAATATTAACATTTCGTTTTCCAGGACCTAAAATTACTATTTTCACGCCGCTTCGCGGCGTCACATCGGTAGTGATCGTCATAATGAAGCCATAGTTATCGTCATCGGTTCGTCGTACCGCTGAATTGAATGAATAGCATTTTTAGCTTATTATCCTCTATCCAGCTTATCCAGATCCCCCCTATCCTGAAGAACCTGTATGCCGAAACAGCTAAGCTGTTGGACATATTACACGGGTGCGTCCCCGTGTCATCGGCTGAGGCTGAACGGAGCTTCAGCAAACTTCGCAGATTGAAGACGTGGCTGCGGAACAGCATGGGTGAGAGGCGTCTCTCAGATCTCCTTGTCTGCCACATCCATCAGTCGCTGCTGGACCAGGTCGACGTGGAGAGAGTGGTGAAGGCGTTCGTGGCAGAGGACGATACTCGGGGGAGAGTGTTTGGTGATGGCTAAAAAGCACTAGGGTGAAATGTTCCGAAGAGCGGGAGTCCTGGAACGGTGTTACTCAAGGAGCAGCGTTCGTTCAGGTATTCGGAGAGGATTCACTCACATGCCAGACGGCGGTAGTTCGGCGTGGCAATGATGTATAAGTGACAATATAAGATTGGCATGCATTTTAAGCCCGAATCTCTGGGAAAAACTGTACCGAGATGCAATCCAAGAAGCAAATAATTAGTTATAAATAGATACAGCTGCGAACGGCTGCTCTAAAACCGTAATAATGTTTGCAGAACAGCCCGTCACAGACCATTCATGAGCCCAGTTGGCACAGAGTGTTCAGCTGAAAACCTCAAAAATGTATCTGGCAACTGACATGGTGTAGTTGATTCCCTGCAGCGCTTGCTTTAACATATTGCCAGGATGACCTTCATTCAGCGGCAGCGACGACAATGCACCTAATTTAATGGACGAATGCCCAAAAAGATTTGTTATACCTACTTTGGAGTTGGAGCTGGACGGGCAAACTTACGGTCACGAAAACCCTACGTACTGAAATGTTAACGAAGAAAAGATAAGATACGATCGGCTGTTTACGGTCAGGTAGGGTATCGAAATTTCGCTTGACAAAAACCTGGAAAGATACAAATTTGAACGTGTATGAACCCCTTAAGCCAGGTGCCGCCCCCATGCTAGGTGCCGCCCCCGAGCAAAAAGTCGCACCAGTTTTTTTTCGCGTGTCGACGCCTCTGCCGGAAGTCATCGTCCATATATTCAATGACAGTTTCTTCTGCGTATTGCTTCACCTTCCGCCTCTGCACACGATCATCCCTGTTGGCAAATATCATAACATTGTAATCATTGCATGGTTACAAAAACTTGGATGTGCATTGTGATTTGTGAAGTACAAAGTTAACAGAAAAACATAAGCGGTGGGGGTGGGAGGGGGGGGGGGGGGTCGGGCCTGCACAACAAGATTAGCCTAATGTGGGTCCTGATCTCGGAAATCCATTCCATCAAAACATTTGAACATAATTTATTTTAACAAAATCCTTCATCGTAGGTAAATGTATATACTAACCTCATAACTATTGCAGCAGCCTGAGCCATCAGCTGCCACTGAGCATCAGCTTCCTGGTCAGAATCTGAGTCTGACAAAGCTTCCAGAACTTCAACCTCATCTTCAAAAAGCTGTTGTATGGTAGGGTCCAACTGCTCCATCGTTGTTTTTTTAACAAATTTCCGACACGCACGGTAAAACGCAAAACTTCAAGGAATAAAATAATGGCTGTATTACAACGGAGACCGTGACCGTGAATTCGCACGTAAACAAATTATTGCCAACAGCTGATAATTCCACCGAGTCTCTACCGCTCGTTCCCGCGCGCCGCTCCACCGCACCTCCACCGGGCACGCCTCGACCTATTCCGGGTGAGGTTGGGTGAGGGCGCTGGAACAGCCCCATTATCTCTCCGAGGCGAGAGGCAGCAGTAGCCATTAGTTTATCGTAGATTGCCTTTGAGGATGAATGGACATGTCTGAGTCTGAGTCTGAATGTCGTCTAATAGAACACTGCCATTGTAATCAAAGTTATGCTGGATTTGTCTGTTTTGCTAAGCAAAGATGGGCGACGACTGGCGTGACATCAAAGTATTTCTAGAGAGTGTGGTATTACAGGATCATTGAAGTACGGCGTGAGAAGAGAGGAAAATATTATTAGCTGGCCTGATATTACGAAATACCAGGCCATATATCCAATATTACTTTTCTCAAATTTGGCCTGATAATCCGGTAGGATTGTATTATCCGGTGCATGCAGTGGTCTCATCTCAGTAGCTGCGATTCACCTCAGTAGTTCGGCCACAGCCAACAGTGAAGGCTCGTCTCACCGAGCACTGAACTCCACCACAGTGAAGGCTCGCCCCCACCGAGCACTGAACTCCACCGAGCGTAGAGGCGACGCGCCGCCCGCCGAACACGCGGCCGAGCGGACGCCGCGACCGGCAGCCGGTCGTCCCTCCGCTGAGCACACAATAGCCGTTTTAACGAAGGATTTTGCGTTTGGGGCAATTGGGGCGTTTGGGGCGTTTGGAGCGATTGGGGCGATTGGGGCGATTGGGGCGTTTGGGGCGTTTGGGGTAAATGGGTGTATAGCTTGTAAGAACACGGCTTTTCCCGGTGATTTTTGGTATCAATCACAATTTTATGAATTAATGTATAAGTATATGCTCTTACAATGCAATATTTACCGTTAGTTTGCTTTGAATATTCAAATTCATGAGCAAATCTGGCAATTTTGGGTTGTGTTAGTTCCTTCTACAAAACATACCGCAAACGCCCTAAAAAGAGGCTAAAAGTATACTAGTATATTAGCTTTGATTAAATAAAATACGCAATTGACAGTTAGTTAGGGCAAAATTGAAGATATTAATGACAAAGAAATATAATATTATGATGACAAATGCAATCAAATGTCAAAAGCATAGACAGACCTTAATTCAACGTCGCTCCGTTCCGCTGAGATCGTCCAATTTAGAGCGGTAACTTCGTTGGTTTCCGAAAACCGGAACAATCCTTACGCATTTCGAATCACCCCAAATGGGTTTGGTTTGATTAATTGATTAATTGATGAATCTCACAAAAGCTGAAAAGACCTCAGAAAAAGCACTTATAAACCCATGAAACATGCGGGCTTTCTGCAGCCACTGGTACTGAAAACTCACAAATGTCTGCTTTAGATCGAACGGACACCATTGCTGGGCGCAGACCAAGGCTCTGCGCATGCGCAACGTGACGTCAGGCGACCGGCCGGCGCTGGAGTCACTCCGGCCGGCTGGTCGCCATGGTGACCAGCCTGCCGGCGCCGGAGCCACGTATGCAACGTGACGTCAGGCGACCCGCTGGCCCGTCGCCATGGTAACCGGGCGGTGGCGCCTGCGCAGAGCCAGCGCAGAGCCGGAGCCAGCATTCCCGTCATCTTACAACAAATGATCAAAACGAAATCGCTCATTATCATTAATCCTTGCTTTCAAAAGTGAATATGACTGAAAATATGAATGGACTAATTCATCTAGTTTTCATTGAAATAAGCTATTACTCCTGAAAACCATGTCGTTGCAAAATATGACCATTTCCCGAACCCAGCACTTCCGGGATTCGAGCAAGATGGAGTCGCACCAAACGCCCCAACCCGCCACAGCCATCTGGCATCACCAGAGCTAGTTTAAGATGAAATTGTTAATTTTAAGTAAGCTATGGTGTTATCATGAAATTGGAATTTCCAGGAAAGTGCATTAATTCATAAGGTTGCGATTGATACCAAAAATCACCGGGAAAGGCCGCGTTCTTACGAGCTATAGACCCAATCGCCCCCAAACACCCCAATCGCCCCAAACGCCCCAAACGCCCCAATCACCCCAAACGTAAAATCCTTCTTGAAAACGGCAAGTAGCCGTTTTCACGAAGGGTTTTACGTTTGGGGCGATTGGGGCGTTTGGAGCGATTGGAGCGTTTGGGGCGTTTGGGGCGATTGGGTCTATAGCTCGCAAGAACAAGGCTTTTCCCGGTTATTTTTGGTACCAATCCCATTTTATGAATTCATGAATAAGTATATGCTCTTACAATGCAATATTTCCCGTTAGTTTGCTTTGAATATTCAAATTCATGAGCAAATCTGGCAATTTTGTGTTGTGTTAGTTCCTTCTACAAAATATACCGCAAACGCCCTAAAAATAGACCAAAAGTATACTAGTATACTAGCTTTGACTAAATAAAATTCGCAATTGACAGTTAGTTAAGGCAAAATTGAAGATATTAATGACAAAGAAATATAATATTATGATGAAAAATGCAATCAAATGTCAAAAGCATAGACAGACCTTGATTCAACGTCGCTCCGTCCCGCTGAGATCGTCCTATTTAGAGCGGTAACTTCGTTGGTTTCCGAAAACCGAAACAATCCTTACGCATTTCGAATCACCCCAAATGGTTGTGATTTGATTAATTTATTGATTGATGAATCTCACAAAAAGATGAAAAGACCTCAGAAAAAGCACGTATAAACCCATGAAACATGCGGGCTTTCTGCAGCCACTGGTACTGAAAACTCAAAAATGGTTGCTCTAGATCGAACGGAACGGGACTGGGCGCAGACCACGGCTCTGCACGTGCGCAACGTGAAGTCAGGCGACCGGCCGGCGCCGGAGCCACTCCGGCCGGCTGGTCGCCATGGTGACCAGCCTTCCGGCGCCGGTGCCACTTGTGCAACGTGACGTCAGGCGACTCGCCGGCCCGTCGCCATGGTAACCGGGCGGCGGCGCCTGCGCAGAGCAAGCGCAGAGCCGGAGCCAGCATTCCCGTCATCTTACAACACATGATCAAAACTAAATCGCTAATTATCATTAATCCTTGCTTTCAAAAGTAAATATGACTGTAAATATGAATGGACTAATTCATCTGGTTTGCATTGAAATAAGCTATTATTCCTGAAAACCATGTCGTTGCAAAATATGACCATTTCCCGAGCCCCGCACTTCCGGGATTCGAGCAAGATGGAGTCGCACCAAACGCCCCAAACCGCCACAGCCATCTGACATCACCAGAGCTAGTTTAAGATGAAATTGTTAATTTTAAGTAAACTATGGTGTTATCATGAAATTGGAATTTCCAGAAAAATGCATTAATTCATAAAGTTGCGATTGATACCAAAAATCACCGGGAAAAGACGCGTTCTTACGAGCTATAAACCTAATCGCCCCAAACGCCCCAATCGCCCCAAACGCAATATCTTTCGTGAAAACGGCTAGTAGCCGTTTTCACGAAGGATTTTGCGTTTTGGGCGTTTGGGGCGATTGGGGCATTTTGGGTAAATGGGTCTATAACTCGTAAGAACACGGCTTTTCCCGGTGATTTTGGATATCAATCGCAACTTTATGAATTAATGCATTTTTCTGGAAATTCCATTTTAATGATAACACCATAGTTTACTTAAAATTAACAATTTCATCTTAAACTAGCTCTGGTGATGCCAGATGGCTGTGGTGGTTTGGGGCGTTTGGTGAGACTCCATCTTGCTCGAATCCCGGATGTGCGGGGTTCGGGAAATGGTCATATTTTGCAAGGACATGATTTTCAGGAATAATAGCTTATTTCAATGAAAACTAGATTATTATTTTCCCATTCATATTTTCAGTTATATTGCTTTTTCATAGCAAGGATTAATGATAATTAGCGATTTCGTTTTGATAATTTGTTGTAAGATGACGAGAATGCTGGCTCCGGCTCTGCGCTGGCTCCGCGCAGATGCCGCCGCCCGGTAACCATGGCGACCACGTGACTCCGGCGCCAGCCGGCCCGTTACCATGGCGACGATCCAGCCGGTCGCCTGACGTCACGTTGCGCATGTGCAGAGCTGTGGTCTGCGCCCAGCCATGCCGTCCGGTCGATCTAGAACAGCTATTTTTGAGTTTTCAGTACCAGTGGCTGCAGAAAGCCCGCATGTTTCATGGGTCTATAAGTGCTTTTTCTGAGGTTCTTTAAGCTTTTTATGAGATTCATCAATTAATCAATTGATCAAATCAAGAACATTTGGTGTGATTCGTTGCTTAAAGGGAAATAATGACCTTTTTCCACTAAAATGGAGTTAGCACTTGAAATCGCCAGACGAGATCAAAATATATTGTAAATTCATCACATTTTGCATGAAAACTTTCCTACCGAAAGATATTTCAAGTTAAAGTTGATAAGCGTTCCACACTTTTAACGACCGGTACTTGCACTATTTCTGACCTTTTGTCAAGTACTTTTGGTCCTCATCAAACTGCGGGCTTTTCCCGTATTGTTTTTTACGCAATGGAGTGGAAAATATATTGTGCGTTCTGCTTGTTGTGATTATATGCTCGGCGATCTTCTAAAACTAACAGCGATTGGAAAAAGTGGCAATAAAATCGGAAGCTCATCGATGCACATCAACGCGGCATAGCATTTGTGGTTGCGACCCTCAATTTTTGAAAATCGATTCATTTGTTTTCAACATTAGGAGTTGTGTATAGTTTGTCTGTGGCTGTATATAACACTATGCTTTATTTTATCATGAAAAATTATAATTTTTCCCCAAAAAAACTAACGAACAATAACACAAAACTGGCAATTAAATCAGAAGCTCATCGATGCACATCGACGGCGACCTATTTAGCGTCGGCGATTTGTTTACAAAGTCATTGTCATGCTTCTCGGCGCACTTAACCATCTCGGCGCACTTGGCGAGTTGTTCCTGATTAGTATACCCAAGTCCCGTAGCAGGCTTTGTTAATGACGTCACAGGTGCCATTCTTGTGTAGCATTGCAAAATATATCTGATTTCGAGTTGAAAGCTAATTAAAGACTTATTCAAATTATTGTTTTTAAGTTTGAATTTTCTTGTTAATCATTATTAAAGGTATTTTATCACTGTATTTCATAGTAGTTGACACTTCAGAAACTTGTGACGTCATAATATTGTATCCAATATGCATTTCCCTCACCTTTTGCTATTGTGGCGCAGTGCCGAGTGCTTTGCGAATACTAGCTTGCCTGGGGTTCAATTCATTCCGCTCTTATTTTATTCGAGTTGGTATAGCTTGCATGTTGTTGTTATTCATGACTTATACTGATAGTCAGTCGTGCATCACGGATGCTTCACGGATTGCTTCACGGATCAGAGCGCTGCTCGAACGCACGCTAGTAGCGCTTTCGTTCTCCATGGCAACCAGGCGTGAGCCAATGAAAAGCCAGAACGTATTCCCTTTCTGGCTTTTGATTGGCTGACGCCTGGTTGCCATGGAGAACGAAAGCGCTACTAGCGGGTGTCCGAGCAGCGCTCAGTTTGATCGGAAATGTCACAGAGCCTCCACAAATGCCGCACTCGATGTTAACAATGGTAGGGAAGGACGAATTTGTCAATGACCTTCATGAAGTACACAAGGTACTTGCTTTGTATTTTTTCCAAACTTACAACTTTGAATTTGGGAATAATTTTATTTAATTCTTAAATTTAAATAAAATAATTTTAAAAACATAACGGTAGCCTAAGAAATTGTTGCTAACAAAATCAAAAGGTCATTATTTCCCTTTAAGTAAATGAGTAAGGATTGTTCCGGTTTTCAGAAACCAACGAAGTTACCGCTCTAAATTAGACGATCTCAGCGTGACGGAGCGACGATGAATTAAGGCCTGTCTATGCTTTTGACATTTGATTACATTTTTCATCATAATATTATATTTCTTTGCCATTACTATCTTCAATTTTGTGCTAACTAACTATCAATTGCGTATTTTATTTAATCAAAGCTAGTATACTAGTATACTTTTAGCCTCTTTCTTAGGGCGTTTGCGGTATGTTTTGTAGAAGGAACTAACACAGCACAAAATTGCCCAGATTTGCTCCTGAATTTGAATATTCAAAGCAAACTAACGGGAAATATTGCATTGTAAGAGCATATACTTATTCATGAATTCATAAAATTGCGATTGATACCAACAATAACCGGGAAAAGCCTTGTTCTTACGAGCTATAGCCCCAATAGCCCCAAACGCCCCAAACGCCCCAATCGCTCCAAACGTAAAATCCTTCGTGAAAACGGCTAATAGCTGGAATTCGGGAAGGGTGACGAAAACATGTGCCCTCGGACCAGCGGTCTTCGGCGACACGCAGACTATCCCCCGCATGCCAAACTGACCGCAGGACGGATGAATGGACAAAGGCACACACAGACTTGGCAGGGATAGTGCGAGGGTGGCGTTACCACCGCGGCGATAGCGCCACAAAGTCAGCTCCAGGTGGCGTTTCGACGCACTTACGATGGGGTCACCAAAAGACGGCCAACGGAGGCGCCTGACTCACTATAAAAAACACCCCTCCAATTTGCCTCTCATTAGTGTGTGCTGCAATATTTGTCAGCCAGGGGCGTCGCCGACGGGAGTGTCGGGGGGGGGGGGGGAGGTCTAGGTCTGGGCAAACTCCCCCCCACTTTTAGAAGGTGGGGAGGGTCGACCCCCCCCCCCCACACACACACACACACACACACACACACACACACCCGCACCCGCACCCGCACCCGCACCCGCACCCGCACCCGCACCCGCACCCGCATCCGCATCCGCATCCGCATCCGCATCCGCATCCGCATCCGCATCCGCATCCGCATCCGCATCCGCATCCGCATCCGCACCCGCACCCGCACCCGCACCCGCACCCGCACCCGCACCCGCACCCGCCCACACCCACGCACACACACACACACACGCACACGCACACGCACACGCACACGCACACGCACACGCACACACACGCACGCGCACGCGCGCGCGTACACACACACACGCACACGCACACGCACACGCACACGCACACGCACACGCACACGCACACGCACACGCACACCACACATACACACACACTTTTTGTGGGAAAAATTAACAATTTACCGTAAAAATTGCCTTTGTAGTGCAGTCAAAATCCAGCTATCTATTTGTCAAAAACTGGAAAATTTCGCGCCGCTTCGTGGCATGACACAAATTTCGCAATTGCTTATACAAATTTGGAAAATGGGAAAAAGAATTGCATGAAGTGTTTGGCAGAGGCTCTCCTTGGCGGTAATTGCTGGCCCCAGGGCCCATTCCCTTCATAAAATATTAACTTTTAAGTTTCAAGCAGGCTACATGTTTAGCTAGTTTGCCGAGTTCGGAAAAAAGGTGACGCGAACGTAAAGACGAGAAGATCGGCAACCGGAAGCTGCTCCAGCGGTGCACAATTTGCTGGACCGAAGAGCTAATAGTGAACACAGGCCAGGACCATCTCCGCAAGCCATCTCACCTCACGGTCTGGTTCCAATATTAACATTTCGTTTTCCAGGACCTAAAATTAACATTTTCACGCAGCTTCGCGGCGTCACATCGGTAGTCATCGTCACAACGAAACAATAGTCATCGTCATCGGTTCGTCGTACCGCTGAATTGAATGAATAGCATTTTTAGCTTATTATCCTCTATCCAGCTTATCCAGAGGGCCATTGAGTCTATGAACAGGGCCCTCGAGCCTGCCCAGCGGTTGCTAGCCCACCGCCTATATTTCTGGGTTTTATCAGGCAAAACCGTAAAAATTTCGCGCCGCTTCGCGGCGCTAACTAACAAGTACATAGCTATCTACTATAACATGAATATCCACATAAAAACAAAATGCTGCAAAGGCTTAAATACACGTATCAAAATGGGGGTACATTTTTTCGTCATTTCAGTCGCCCCACACTCGAAAGCCGACCCCCACCTGTTGTCAGCTAAGATAGGTTTTCTCTCCTGTACGTAACAATACAAATTAGTGATGTGCCCAGTACAATGCCTACTGAGGGTCCTGGTCCAATCCAGCTCATCAAAAGTAGACGAAGAAAAATTGTTAAAAAGGGGGCCTCACAAAATAAAGTGGCCGAAATCCGTAGAGTTTTTTCATATCCAGGGGTATTTTGGGGGTGAGGGGCCTCTCTTGGGGGCTTGCCCCCTTTCTGAAGGTCTGGCTGCGCCCCTGATCGAGGTGCAAAGCTTCTGAACGAAATCGATATTGACGTGAGGCGACTGGATCCGATTGGTTGTAAGCGTGCGGTAATGTCGTCATTGGTTGAGTAGGTCTGTAGTGTGTACTGTGTAGTGTATTCTATTCTATTCGAGTGTTCGCTTGTGATTTTACCCTCATCTATCACCCATTTATGTGTTTGTTTTTATTTGCATGACTAAGGGCACAGAATAGCCACAGCTGTTTTGTGGAGTGCCATCTCGAGTCAATACAACATAACTCTAGTCAATGTCCCACCAATATACGTCCCGTGATCACCTTAATACGGGGCTAGTCGGCCTGTCCCACCAATATACGTCGTCCCGTGATCACCTTAATACGGGGATAGTCGGCCTGTCCCACCAATATACGTCCCGTGATCACCTTAATACGGGGCTAGTCGGCCTGTCCCACCAATATACGTCGTCCCGTGATCACCTTAATACGGGGATAGTCGGCCTGTCCCACCAATATACGTCCCGTGATCACCTTAATACGGGGATAGTCGGCCTGTCCCACCAATATACGTCGTCCCGTGATCACCTTAATACGGGGCTAGTCGGCCTGTCCCACCAATATACGTCGTCCCGTGATCACCTTAATACGGGGATAGTCGGCCTGTCCCACCAATATACGTCCCGTGATCACCTTAATACGGGGCTAGTCGGCCTGTCCCACCAATATACGTCGTCCCGTGATCACCTTAATACGGGGATAGTCGGCCTGTCCCACCAATATACGTCCCGTGATCACCTTAATACGGGGATAGTCGGCCTGTCCCACCAATATACGTCGTCCCGTGATCACCTTAATACAGGGATAGTCGGCCCCACTCGACCGACCAGCCCCGTGGCGGCCACGGCCGGCGACGGTCCCAGCTCCAGCGATGATGACGCAGTGATGATGCTCGGCCCGGTCAGACGTCAGACGGTCTGGGCCGGCGCGGCGCGGCCCGGCGCGGCCCGGCGCCGTTCAGTAGGTGTCGGGCTGGGGAGCGAGTAGCACGTGCCAGGTCGCCGTCCACTGCGCAGCCGCCGGCCGCGGTGAGTATCGAGCGTCACCGGTCAGCCGGTCCGCCATCGACGCTCAGCTCTCTCCCGAGACGGGCCGCCCCCTTCAGTGGACGGTGTCGGAGTGATGGCAGATCGAACAGGATCAGGAACAGGATGGCAGATCGAACAGATCGAACAGGATCGGTCGGCTCAGCGCTCAGGACAGTGCCTCCGTCGCCGCCGACCGCTGCCGCCGCGCTGATTTTGTTTACTGCGGGGCCGGGAGCGGCCACGCTCGCCAGAACAGAGTCAGCTCGGTTTGCGGAGAATCGGCCAATCAGCAGCGAACTGCTGCTGTCTGAGTCATGCTCTCTCAGCTGGGGCATTCACGACAAATCGACAAGTCGAAATCACCCTCATCTCTCACTTTTTGTTCAAAATTGGTCTAGAATTATCTTGAGTCCTGAATTCAGCCGTGGCAATATTAGCTCCATATGGCCTCAGGTTCTCGAATAGCCTCGGGCATTTTTGCAAGGTCACGCTGCAGAGGTATTTTTGGAGGCCGAAATAGTGCGTTTGACTTAACCAAATGTCAAAAAGACTATATGGCTGAATTTGAAATGAAATGGAGATTATATTTCTGGGCTTTGTTGCGTGACCTTGAATGACCTCGTGACCTCGTGACCTTTGTTTTCGTCGACCTCGTGTGATCCAGGGTACACCTCTGATTTCAATTTTTCACTTTGCAAAATACTTGTCTATATATTGCTTAACAAAGCAAAAAATAAAAAAAGTTGCGTTTTTCCTGTAATTTCCATATTTTCCGTCGATATACGTGCGTTTTCGAATTACCCCCAATGGGAGGGGGGGGGGGGGGGGGGAGGGGGGGGGGGGGAGGGGTAACGGGCGGATATCTCAGCTACCATTGCAGCTACAGGCCCATTTTTGGTATACACTGTCAGGGTGACGAGCAACGCCATGCAGCCATCCGGCGTGGTGGTCCAAAACGGATCGAATGGTGAAGACCCCGCCCAAATCGGTCCCATAGGTTCGGAGCATGACGTCGGCAACGATTTTGGGCGGGTTTGGTCCAATTTGGTCCACTTCGGTTGAACCAAAGTGGATAAAACTCAAAACGGCACCGTTTTGGACCAAGCCGGATCGAATGGTCAAGACCCCACCCAAATCCGTCCCATATGTTCGGAGTATGACGTTGTCGGCAACGATTTTTGGCGGTTTTAGTCCAATTTGGTCCACTTATATTAGACCAAAGTGGATCAAACTCAAAACGGCACCGTTTTGGACCACGCCGGATCGAATGGTGAAAAGCCCACCCAAATCGATCTCATAGGTTCGGAGATATTCGCCCGTTACCCCTCCCCTTGCGGGGTAATTCGAAAACCGCACGTATATCGACGGAAAATATGGAAATTAGAGTAAAACTCTAATAAAAAATTAGAGTTTTTGTTTGTTGCTTTGTTAAACAATATATTGACGAGTATTTTGCAAAGTTAAAAATTGAAATTATAGTTGTATCCGGGGTCACACCAGGTCAACGAAAAAAGTCACGAGGTCACGGGGTCAAGGTCATTCAAGGTCACGCATAACGCATAGGCCAGAAATATAATCTCCGTTTCATTGCGAATTCAGCCATATAGTCTTGTTGACATTTGGTTAAGTCTAACGCACTATTTCGGCCTCCTCTGCAGCCTCGGCCGCCTTGCAAAAATGCCCGAGACTATAACTCGAAAACCTGAGATCAAATCAATATAATATTGCGACAGCTGAATTCAGGATCCAAGACAACCCTAAAGTCAAATTTTGAACAAAAAGTGAGAGATGAGGGTTAAATTTGGGAAGAATTTGTTTCGATTTGTCGATTTGTCGATTTCGATTTGTCGTGTCCCAGCTGCTGCCCCAGGGCCACAGTGTGATTGGCAGAGCCTCTGCCCAGGGTTATATGATGCGATTGAGGGAGCCTCTGCCCAGGGACGTACAATGTGATCGGCCGAGCAGCACGTCACGTCACGTCACGTCACGTCGGCTGCGCATTGTTCTCAGACCGGATGCCGCGCCGGATTCCATGAACATTTCCGTTTCCGGTCGTCAGCGCTGAGAGTTACGCGCTGGGACAGGGTCGGAGCCAGGGGCGAGCATCGGGACAGGGTCAGGGTCGGACAGGGCTGAGACAGGGTCGGAGCCAGGGGCGAGCATCGGGACAGGGTCAGGGTCGGACAGGGCCGAGACAGGGTCGGAGCCAGGGGCGAGCATCGGGGCAGGGTCAGGGTCGGACAGGGCTGAGACAGGGTCGGAGCCAGGGGCGAGCATCGGGACAGGGTCAGGGTCGGACAGGGCTGAGACAGGGTCGGAGCCAGGGGCGAGCATCGGGACAGGGTCAGGGTCGGACAGGGCCGAGACAGGGTCGGAGCCAGGGGCGAGCATCGGGACAGGGTCAGGGTCGGACAGGGCTGAGACAGGGTCCGAGCCAGGGGCGAGCATCGGGACAGGGTCAGGGTCGGACAGGGCTGAGACAGGGTCGGAGCCAGGGGCGAGCATCGGGACAGGGTCATGGTCGGACAGGGCTGAGACAGGGTCGGAGCCAGGGGCGAGCATCGGGACAGGGTCAGGGTCGGACAGGGCTGAGACAGGGTCGGAGCCAGGGGCGAGCATCGGGACAGGGTCAGGGTCGGACAGGGCTGAGACAGGGTCGGAGCCAGGGGCGAGCTTCGGGACAGGGTCAGGGTCGGACAGGGCTGAGACAGGGTCGGAGCCAGGGGCGAGCATCGGGACAGGGTCAGGGTCGGACAGGGCCGAGACAGGGTCGGAGCCAGGGGCGAGCATCGGGACAGGGTCAGGGTCGGACAGGGCCGAGACAGGGTCGGAGCCAGGGGCGAGCATCGGGACAGGGTCAGGGTCGGACAGGGCTGAGACAGGGTCGGAGCCAGGGGCGAGCATCGGGACAGGGTCAGGGTCGGACAGGGCTGAGACAGGGTCGGAGCCAGGGGCGAGCATCGGGACAGGGTCAGGGTCGGACAGGGCCGAGACAGGGTCGGAGCCAGGGGCGAGCATCGGGACAGGGTCAGGGTCGGGCAGGGCTGAGACAGGGTCGGAGCCAGGGGCGAGCATCGGGGCAGGGTCAGGGTCGGACAGGGCTGAGACAGGGTCGGAGCCAGGGGCGAGCATCGAAACAGGGTGAGGGTCGGACAGGGCCGAGACAGGGTCGGAGCCAGGGGGCGAGCATCGGGACAGGGTGAGGGTCGGGCAGGGCTGAGACAGGGTCGGAGACAGGGGCGAGCATCGGGGCAGGGTCAGGGTCGGACAGGGCTGAGACAGGGTCGGAGCCAGGGGCGAGCATCGGGACAGGGTCAGGGTCGGACAGGGCTGAGACAGGGTCGGAGCCAGGGGCGAGCATCGGGACAGGGTCAGGGTCGGACAGGGCCGAGACAGGGTCGGAGCCAGGGGCGAGCATCGGGACAGGGTCAGGGTCGGACAGGGCTGAGACAGGGTCGGAGCCAGGGGCGAGCATCGGGACAGGGTCAGGGTCGGACAGGGCTGAGACAGGGTCGGAGCCAGGGGCGAGCATCGGGACAGGGTCAGGGTCGGACAGGGCTGAGACAGGGTCGGAGCCAGGGGCGAGCATCGGGACAGGGTCAGGGTCGGACAGGGCTGAGACAGGGTCGGAGCCAGGGGCGAGCATCGGGACAGGGTCAGGGTCGGACAGGGCTGAGACAGGGTCGGAGCCAGGGGCGAGCTTCGGGACAGGGTCAGGGTCGGACAGGGCTGAGACAGGGTCGGAGCCAGGGGCGAGCATCGGGACAGGGTCAGGGTCGGACAGGGCCGAGACAGGGTCGGAGCCAGGGGCGAGCATCGGGACAGGGTCAGGGTCGGACAGGGCCGAGACAGGGTCGGAGCCAGGGGCGAGCATCGGGACAGGGTCAGGGTCGGACAGGGCTGAGACAGGGTCGGAGCCAGGGGCGAGCATCGGGACAGGGTCAGGGTCGGACAGGGCTGAAACAGGGTCGGAGCCAGGGGCGAGCATCGGGACAGGGTCAGGGTCGGACAGGGCCGAGACAGGGTCGGAGCCAGGGGCGAGCATCGGGACAGGGTCAGGGTCGGGCAGGGCTGAGACAGGGTCGGAGCCAGGGGCGAGCATCGGGGCAGGGTCAGGGTCGGACAAGGCTGAGACAGGGTCGGAGACAGGGGCGAGCATCGGGGCAGGGTCAGGGTCGGACAGGGCTGAGACAGGGTCGGAGCCAGGGGCGAGCATCGGGACAGGGTCAGGGTCGGACAGGGCTGAGACAGGGTCGGAGCCAGGGGCGAGCATCGGGACAGGGTCAGGGTCGGACAGGGCTGAGACAGGGTCGGAGCCAGGGGCGAGCATCGGGACAGGGTCAGGGTCGGACAGGGCTGAGACAGGGTCGGAGCCAGGGGCGAGCATCGGGACAGGGTCAGGGTCGGACAGGGCTGAGACAGGGTCGGAGCCAGGGGCGAGCTTCGGGACAGGGTCAGGGTCGGACAGGGCTGAGACAGGGTCGGAGCCAGGGGCGAGCATCGGGACAGGGTCAGGGTCGGACAGGGCCGAGACAGGGTCGGAGCCAGGGGCGAGCATCGGGACAGGGTCAGGGTCGGACAGGGCCGAGACAGGGTCGGAGCCAGGGGCGAGCATCGGGACAGGGTCAGGGTCGGACAGGGCTGAGACAGGGTCGGAGCCAGGGGCGAGCATCGGGACAGGGTCAGGGTCGGACAGGGCTGAGACAGGGTCGGAGCCAGGGGCGAGCATCGGGACAGGGTCAGGGTCGGACAGGGCCGAGACAGGGTCGGAGCCAGGGGCGAGCATCGGGACAGGGTCAGGGTCGGGCAGGGCTGAGACAGGGTCGGAGCCAGGGGCGAGCATCGGGGCAGGGTCAGGGTCGGACAGGGCTGAGACAGGGTCGGAGCCAGGGGCGAGCATCGAAACAGGGTGAGGGTCGGACAGGGCCGAGACAGGGTCGGAGCCAGGGGGCGAGCATCGGGACAGGGTGAGGGTCGGGCAGGGCTGAGACAGGGTCGGAGACAGGGGCGAGCATCGGGGCAGGGTCAGGGTCGGACAGGGCTGAGACAGGGTCGGAGCCAGGGGCGAGCATCGGGACAGGGTCAGGGTCGGACAGGGCTGAGACAGGGTCGGAGCCAGGGGCGAGCATCGGGACAGGGTCAGGGTCGGACAGGGCTGAGACAGGGTCGGAGCCAGGCGGCGAGCATCGGGACCAACCACCACAAGGGCCACTGAAATTGGCCGAAATTAACACATTTTCCTAATTGAAAACTTTTACGAGATAAGTATGTTGTAGAACGGGTTTCAATGTACTTTTTTTATTTGGTCCGAATGTTTTGTATGGATGGATTTCCGAGGTCAGGACCCACGCTAAACAGAGCTTGTTGCGCAGGTCCGTACCTCACCACCCGATCGAGCAATTCCTGTTGGCCGGCAGAATTTAGAGACGAAATGTTTACGTGCCCGACACACCTGGACATGGTCAAACCCCCTCACTGACGTCACCTGACCTTGAGTGCGACCGCTGCCACCGGCCGCAGGCCATCCCAGTCAGGAGCAAATAGCGAGCGCCGAAGCGACTCGAACCCGGGCTGCCACTACCGGGATAGGTCAGAAGTCAAGCGCTCTTCCACTGAGCTACAGGGGCTGAATACTTACTTTCATTGTACTTAAAGAATCGAAGCTCATGATTGTATTTTAATTTTGATAGACCATGGGATTGTGCCCCGAGCTTACTCGCCCAGGCCGTTTTAGATCCGCCAGTGCACCGGGATGTTGTCCGGGTATGCGTGTTCGTGGGCACTTCTGATTAAGCCGATGTTTGACCAGCGTGCATTGTAATCGCTATTCGCTATGTGTGGTGAGATAATCGCGTGTTGTTCATGAGTAATTACTGACATACTGACCTGTCCGGGTCTAACCTGTGAATATTACATGAACGTTAACACGCGCACTATAGAGGAGGGGGAGGGGGGGGGGGGGGGCGAAATCCGCCCACCTCTCCAGTTGTTTTGTTGTTGCTGTAAATATCTCCTGATTTTACCGGTCGATATGCATAATTTATAGTGAACCTGCTTACAAATGAATGGCGCCTCGTTTAAAGTAAGACACATGAAATCGGCCGAAAACTTTTTGAGTTTTAGGCCATCAAATACAAATAAAAAATTTATCCAAAATGACCGCAGTGAAATGTTATGTAAATGACCTGAGGTCTAATGCAACTTCTATCATACCTATTGTATCATTAGACTTTCCAACAAATCATTAAACCCATTTTGGGGTATATACATGCAATGCAATCACTGCGTTCCATAACAATGTCAAGCCAAGGAGAGCATAACAAGCACAATTTAGCATATTTTACCTCATTTAACTTTTAAGATATTGACCTAGGGTCATTCAATTTTCGCAAAACAGAGATCCCCACAGCACCTCTCTACCCTACAAATTTGGTTATTGTGGCTCTTATAGGGGCCGAGATTTTAGGGGGCGGAATCCGCCCCCCCCTTCCCCTCCAGTGCGTGTAATTCTCAGAGGCCCTCCAGTGCGTGTAATTCTCAGAGGCCCTCCAGTGCGTGTAATTCTCAGAGGCCCTCCAGTGCGTGTAATTCTCAGAGGCCCTCCAGTGCGTGTAATTCTCAGAGGCCCTCCAGTGCGTGTAATTCTCAGAGGCCCTCCAGTGCGTGTAATTCTCAGAGGCCCTCCAGTGCGTGTAATTCTCAGAGGCCCTCCAGTGCGTGTAATTCTCAGAGGCCCTCCAGTGCGTGTAATTCTCAGAGGCCCTCCAGTGCGTGTAATTCTCAGAGGCCCTCCAGTGCGTGTAATTCTCAGAGGCCCTCCAGTGCGTGTAATTCTCAGAGGCCCTCGAGTGCGTGTAATTCTCAGAGGCTCTCCAGTGCGTGTAATTCTCAGAGGCCCTCCAGTGCGTGTAATTCTCAGAGGCCCTCCAGTGCGCGTGTTAATGCAGAGCTTTCGACTCCTCGTATCACGGACATACCGTTTGTCGGCCATGAAAACCCGCAATGGTGGACAATATCGGCTTTACTGCTAAAGTGACTACACCCGGCGGTTAAGAACTGCCTGCACTCAGCGATTAAGAGTGGCTTGCATTAGGCAGTTGAGAACTGCCTAAATTCGGTGGTTTAAAATTGCCTGCACTCGGTGGTTCAGAGTTCCCGTAATTTGCAGACATTCCTTTGCAACACAAGCTATTTATTTTCGACGCTTGGCTTTCTTATTCATCTTTGGGGGCATCCAGACAATATACACATGATGAACATTATTCTATAGCTTTTAGTTAAACAGTTATAAACAAAGGAAAACAATACATATGTTAAACCAAAGGTTGCCAGAAACCCCAGCATCATCCAATACAAATGCGAACAGAAAGTGCAATAATTTGTATGACTGCAACTTACGGGTTGAAGTCCAATGCTTGTATAAAGTTATTCCAGGAAAATATGTATGCGACGTAGAAAAGAACCATCGAAACATGCGTTTGCTCCACCCTCAAATTAGCAAGTTGATAAAAAGCATGAGGCTGATGGTGCCCCCCACGTTGTTTAACTGGATCCGCCTATGCGCAATATATTACATTTAACACATTACTGCAAATGATGTCCACATGTGACGCCTTCATATCGTCCCAAACAAGCAAGAACAGCACATTTGTTCTCCGAAAATCACCCCACTTTATGTATATCCTCTGAATACGCCTATGATTTTTCATTTTGGAACTTGTCTTTTGATATATTAAAGACCTGTACATTTCAAGCTTAAAAACGTTGTTCCATGCAAATCGGTTAAGCCACATGAACACAATGACTGGGGAGGGGGGGGGGGCAGAATCTGCCCCCGGCAGGTTAACGTAATTCTGGCCGCCTGCAGGGAATATGGTTAAACACTGTTTAAGTTCTTTTTATCGTTTCCTCTTTCCAGAAATAGGGGAGGGGGCATTCCACGGTAAAACGACTAAAGGGTGACACTCATGTTACCGATTTTGACCAAAAATTTAATATTAGCCGTTTTCACGAAGGATTATTGCGCTGAAAAGTTTCTGAAAGATTCCGAAAGTTTTGAAAAAATACACAACTTTTACATGCGATTTTTGGCTAGAAATGTTTCTCATAATTTTGTAATATGTTGGTAAGAATAAAATATGTTGACAAAATTGCGGTTTGGTGGTAATAAGCAAGACAAGTATTAAACTACTTGTTTTTTTGCCTACTTCCATTGCAGGGGGCGGGCAAACATATGAGTTTTCTCCCTGCCCGACGACAGGGGGAGCGACTGCCCCCCCCCCCCCCGTGGCGTCACCCATGGGTTGAAGGCTCCCACAGTTTTACTACCTTCAATAGGGACGGATGGGGCGGGGTACTCTCAGGACAGCTGAGGCTAAGTATACTCCCATAGCGATGGCCGCTTTATACAAGAAATAACATTTTCAGTCTTGGGTCCTCTTAGGCAGGGTGTGACTCACTTTTCACTTACCGTCAAGGGCGTAGCGAATGGGGTCCCTATGGTCCCTAGGGACCCCCTTGGGCCGCTCGCCAACCTTCTCCGTTCGCGAACTGCCCGAGGGCTTCAGAAGCTTCTCAGATCAACCGAGAGCCTTCTCAAATCAGACTAGAACACTCATGCCTGAAAAGGGCCCTTTCAGACGGGGGCTCAGGGCCTTGTCAAGACTGGAAAGAGCCCTCTCAGACTGGCACAGGGCCCTCTCAGACCGGCTCAGGACCCTCAAGACCAGTTTAGCGCGCTCTGAGGCCTGGTAAGGACCTTCTCAGACCGGCTTATGGATCTTTGAAGCCTGGTAAGGGCCCTCTCAGGCCATCGTAGGGCCCATCCAGGACATAGTAAGAGCCCTCTGTATCGGGCGTAGGGCCCTCTCAGGACTGGACACTCTCAGACCGGCCCAGGTCCTTCTCAAGACTGGTAAGGGCCCTCTAAAGCGGGCATAGGGTCCTTTCAAGCGTGACAAGGGCCCTCTCAGGCCGGTGCAGGGCCCATCCAAGGCTTAGTAAGGACCCTCTTAATCGAGCGCAGGGCCCTCTTAATCAAGCGCAGAGCCCTCTCAAACCTGGCATGGGCCCTTTCAAACCACCCAGGGCCCTCTCGGACTGGCGTAGGCTTCATCTCCGCTTGGGCCCCCTTTCAGCGCAAGGGCCCCCTAGAATCAGGTCGGGCCAAATCCTGGCTTCGCCGTTGCCCATACCTCGCATTTATAAGAAATCAAGGTAGGTTGTAGTTTTCTTTGCGGTTTAATTAATACTTATAGAGTAGAGGTAGGTTGTGTGGTAGTAATTTATATGCAGGGTGAATGAAATGGCATGAAATTAGTACCCTGCTGATGAAAGCTCTTAAAGGAAATAGTTCACCTTCGGGAATTTTTCAGAACACGATTTTATTATATTTTTTAATACAGTTTCTTTTTCTATTTTCAAAAATGGTCCTACATCGCGCCAATTCAGGGCAGAAGGTCGTAAATTATTAATGTTATGGTGTGCGTTATTGGTCTGCGCATGCTCCATGGCAGTGCTGGCACTTTCAGACGGTACGGTACATCATATATGCGTCGTATTCCTTCGCCAAAAAGTAAAATACCTTCGGCTGGAGAGTCTTTTCAGCCAATAAAAGTTCCAGATAAGGATTTCTCAACACGGGCTACAAAACTGCTATTTCAGTTCAAAACCCATGTTGAAGGTGAACTATTTCCTTTAAAGGAAACGTAAGACCATATATGACATATTAACAGCCTACCGTTTGACACTTATCGAGCAGCCCGGGGGCAGGGGCAGCCAGCTACCCAACAACTCCGGGGGCAGGGGCAGCCAGCTACCCAACAACTCGGGGGGCAGGGGCAGCCAGCTACCCAACAACTCCGGGGGCAGGGGCAGCCAGCTACCCAACAACTCCGGGGGCAGGGGCAGCCAGCTACCCAACAACTCCGGGGGCAGGGGCAGCCAGCTACCCAACAACTCCGGGGGCAGGGGCAGCCAGCTACCCAACAACTCCGGGGGCAGGGGCAGCCAGCTACCCAACAACTCCGGGGGCAGGGGCAGCCAGCTACCCAACAACTCGGGGGGCAGGGGCAGCCAGCTACCCAACAACTCCGGGGGCAGGGGCAGCCAGCTACCCAACAACTCAGGGGGCAGGGGCAGCCAGCTACCCAACAACTCCGGGGGCAGGGGCAGCCAGCTACCCAACAACTCCGGGGGCAGGGGCAGCCAGCTACCCAACAACTCCGGGGGCAGGGGCAGCCAGCTACCCAACAACTCCGGGGGCAGGGGCAGCCAGCTACCCAACAACTCCGGGGGCAGGGGCAGCCAGCTACCCAACAACTCGGGGGGCAGGGGCAGCCAGCTACCCAACAACTCCGGGGGCAGGGGCAGCCAGCTACCCAACAACTCCGGGGGCAGGGGCAGCCAGCTACCCAACAACTCCGGGGGCAGGGGCAGCCAGCTACCCAACAACTCCGGGGGCAGGGGCAGCCAGCTACCCAACAACTCGGGGGGCAGGGGCAGCCAGCTACCCAACAACTCCGGGGGGCAGGGGCAGCCAGCTACCCAACAACTCCGGGGGCAGGGGCAGCCAGCTACCCAACAACTCCGGGGGCAGGGGCAGCCAGCTACCCAACAACTCCGGGGGCAGGGGCAGCCAGCTACCCAACAACTCGGGGGGCAGGGGCAGCCAGCTACCCAACAACTCCGGGGGCAGGGGCAGCCAGCTACCCAACAACTCCGGGGGCAGGGGCAGCCAGCTACCCAACAACTCCGGGGGCAGGGGCAGCCAGCTACCCAACAACTCCGGGGGCAGGGGCAGCCAGCTACCCAACAACTCGGGGGGCAGGGGCAGCCAGCTACCCAACAACTCCGGGGGCAGGGGCAGCCAGCTACCCAACAACTCCGGGGGCAGGAGCAGCCAGCTACCCAACAACTCCGACGGTACCTAGCAGGATATGTATGACTACGAAACGACAAGGCAAGGCGCTTTGACTATCCATCGGTGCTATGCGTCGTTAAACCCACCGACTCCCTCAGAGTGCGAGCAAAATTGCCGTCGAGATGCTAGTGTTTCGTCATTTCGTCCTTCCGTGGCATATGGGAAAAAAATCTGAATATGAGCGGCCCGACCCGGCCCGGCCCGATCCGACCCGTGGCGACGCTTTTGAGAAGCTCATATCTCTGCAACCGCACGTCCGATTGACAAGCGGGCTTCTTTGCTGAGCAGCCCCATCTAACCTATCCTGTTTGAGACCAGTGCCGACTCAGGTGGGTGACTACCACTGCGCGTGGCGCGTGCCGTGTGAGGGGTGTTGAAAAGTGTTTTCTCCGCAATGACCCCGCAACGGCTACGCAGATTGTGTGCAAATTTGGTGTGTGGTTAGGGACCCCTCAGCCGCCGCTTTCACACAACTCAAGGGTGGGGTGACTGCACGTGTGCACGTGCGCACCCCTATTCTATATCTCAGGAACGGCTGAGCCGATTGTGTTCAAATTTGGGTTGTGGTTAGGGACCTCTCAGCCGAAAGTTCCCCACAAGTCAGGGGTGGGATGCCTCTGCACGTGCGCACGTGCACATCACTATTCTGTATCTCAGGAACGGCTGAGCCGATTGTGTTCGAATTTGGTGCGTGGTTAGGGACCTCTCAGCCGCCGCCTTTCCACAAGTCAGGGGTGGGGTGGCTTTGCACGTGCGCACGTGCACACCCCTATTCTATATCTGAGGAACGGCTGAGCCGATTGTATTCAAATTTGGTGTGTGGTTAGGGACCTCTCAACCCACACTTTACCACAAGTCAAATGAGGGTGCCTCTGCACGTGCGCACCCTTTTTTGTATCTCAGAAACGGGGTATTACATACGGACATAGGCGTAACCACCTTCCGAAAGTAGGTGAGGACGGAGGCACTTTGAAGTCGATTATTTCCATGCAACGCCCATAGGCGTAATGTTAAAATCCGAAAATGTTACTGGGGACTGATCCCCAGTGACCCCAGTGGTGGCTCCGCGCCTGCATGTTACCCCAGTGGTGGTTACGGCCCTGCATACGGACACCGTAGGTCCTCAGAAGGTGATTATCCATGGCGTGCAGACAACTGAAGCTGGATCACGCCGCCATCTGTTTAAAGCCTAAAGTGGCCACGGCTAGACGTCCTGATAACTGACGGATCTGCTGGCCATGATTCACTGGCCTTTGGTGCATCTTCAGGCGCGGAATGATCAATTCGCCGCACATCCATTTACCGAAGGGAGACACCTACGAAGCAGATTGTCGGGTAATCCAAGCCTGTCTTTACAGTCTTATCGATATCAATTTGATTTGATATCGCAGACAACCTTTCTTTGATTTCCGAACGTCTACGTCATGGAACGGGGGGGGGGGGGGGGCACCAGTCGTATCATCAGGTACTAGGCAGGTCAGGACGTCGGTGGAGAGCGGGAGATGGGCGCGGCTTTGTATCATCAGGTACTAGGCAGGTCAGGACGTCGGTGGAGAGCGGGAGATGGGCGCGGCTTTGTATCATCAGGTACTAGGCAGGCCAGGACGTCGGTGGAGAGCGGGAGATGGGCGCGGTTTTGTATCATCAGGTACTAGGCAGGTCAGGACGTCGGTGGAGAGCGAGAGATGGGCGCGGCTTTGTATCATCAGGTACTAGGCAGGTCAGGACGTCGGTGGAGAGCGGGAGATGGGCGCGGCTTTGTATCATCAGGTACTAGGCAGGTCAGGACGTCGGTGGAGAGCGGGAGATGGGCGCGGCTTTGTATCATCAGGTACTAGGCAGGTCAGGACGTCGATGGAGAGCGGGAGATGGGCGCGGCTTTGTATCATCAGGTACTAGGCAGGTCAGGACGTCGGTGGAGAGCGGGAGATGGGCGCGGCTTTGTATCATCAGGTACTAGGCAGGTCAGGACGTCGGTGGAGAGCGGGAGATGGGCGCGGCTTTGTATCATCAGGTACTAGGCAGGTCAGGACGTCGGTGGAGAGCGGGAGATGGGCGCGGCTTTGTATCATCAGGTACTAGGCAGGTCAGGACGTCGGTGGAGAGCGGGAGATGGGCGCGGCTTTGTATCATCAGGTACTAGGCAGGTCAGGACGTCGGTGGAGAGCGGGAGATGGGCGCGGCTTTGTATCATCAGGTACTAGGCAGGTCAGGACGTCGGTGGAGAGCGGGAGATGGGCGCGGCTTTGTATCATCAGGTACTAGGCAGGTAAGGACGTCGGTGGAGAGCGGGAGATGGGCACCAGTCTTATCATCAGGTACTAGGCAGGTCAGGACGTCGGAGGAGAGCGGGAGATGGGCGCGGCTTTGTATCATCAGGTACTAGGCAGGTCAGGACGTCGGTGGAGAGCGGGAGATGGGCGCGGTTTTGTATCATCAGGTACTAGGCAGGTCAGGACGTCGGTGGAGAGCGGGAGATGGGCGCGGCTTTGGCTCAGCCTCAAAATGTCAGCGATATCTGACATTTGGAACAGCTGCTGCGGCATTAGTTTGCATGTTCGGGATATTTTTACTTACTTGCGAAGCGTTTGATTACATATTTTTAGATTTTATCCATGTGTTTGGATACAAATAATGTGTTATCTACATGACGAGTGACGGGGCAAACCATTGTTATGTGGGGTTCGTGATGAATATATTATAATGCTGCTGGTGATAGTGGAGCCATCAACAGCCAGTCTGCTTATATTACCAGTAAGGCGCCGTAGTCGGCGACGAACGAGCGAGCGCGAACGAAATGTATGGTGAATTTCAACTCGATGGGGCAAGTAGTTTCTGAGATACAAAAAAGGGTGAGCTGTGAGCACGTGCGCACGTGCAGAGGCACCACACCCCTGACTTATGAGAAAGTGGCTGCTGAGAGGTCCCTAACCACACCCCAAATTAGAGCACAATCGGCTCAGCCGCTCCTGAGATATAGAATAGGGGTGTGCACGCGCGCGCACGTGCAGAGGCCCCCCTCTGACTTGTGGAAAGGCGGCGACTGAGAGGTCCCTAATCACACACCAAATTTAAACACAATCGGCTCAGACATTCCTGAGATATAGAATAGGGGTGTGCACGTGTGCACGTGCAGAGGCACCCACCCCTGACTTGTGGGAAAACGACGGCTGAGATGTCCCTAACCACACGCCAAATTTGAACACAATCAGCTCAGCCGTTGCAGAGTTTTTGCGAGAGAGCACTTTTCAACACCCCTCACGTGGCACGCGCCATGCACAGTGGTAATCACCCACATGAGTCAGCACCGGTCTTAAACATGGAAGGTTGAATGGGGCTGCTCAGCAAAGAAGTGCGCTTGTCAATCGGACGTGTGGCTGCAGAGATATGAGCTTCTCAAAAGCGTCGCCACGGGTCAGGTCGGGTCGGGTCGAGTCGGGTCGGGCCGGGCCGCTCATATTCAGATTTTTCCCATATACCACGGAAGGACGAGCGAGCGCTTCGCGCTCGCTCGTAACAAACCTGCCAATCACCCATCTGATATCGGTGAATATGCGATTAGAGCTCAGTGCACGCGTGCACCGCGTGTACCCTATCCAATGATGGTGAAAACCAGGGGCGCAACCAGACCTTCATAAAGGGGGGGGGGGGGGGCAAGCCCCTGGGAGAGGCCCTCCACCCCCAAAAATACCCCTGGATATGGAAAAACTCTACGGATTTCGGCCACTTTATTTTGTGAGTCCCTTTTTTTTTAAATCGTCTACTTTTGATGAGCTAAATTGGACCAGGACCCTCAGCAGGCATTGTGCTGAGCGCATTACTAATTTGTATCTCCCTTCTCCCTCAAACCTATTCTGCGAGCTAAAACCTATCATTGCCCCAAAACGTGGTCCTCCCAAATCTCCTAAGAACATCACCGCTGACCAGCTCAATCAGTACTTTGTGTCTGATTGAGCTGGTCATTGGCATTGAGCTGGTGGGACCCGAAACCAGGGAACAAGTGGCATCTCTATATCAGAGATCGGGACGCGCCCCGCTGTCCGTTCGCCTGCCGCGTGTAAACGCCGGAGCTTTGAAACTCATGCCTGTTACGTTGGAGCAGCTGCGCAAAGTTGTATTTTACTTCCCAATAAAAACTCAGGTATTGAAGGGGACATACCTCTCAAAATTATAAAATTGGTTTTCAATATTATTGGTCGCACGCTGCTACAGATTATAAATACAGGCAGAGTTAAAGAAACAGTACCCTCAGCGTGGAAGCGAGCGATAGTAATTCCAATTCATAAACGCCAGGATCCATCTTTTCCGGCCAATTTTAGACCAATAACCACTGTACCAGGCGTATGAAAAATTGTAGAAAAGATCGTTCACATTCAACTGGTAGAGTACCTTGAGAGACAGTTTCTCTTTAGCACGGATCAGCATGGATTTATGCGCGGACATTCGACAGCGACATCCCTTTTAACCGTTGCAGAAGACATTCTTAAAGGGAAATAATGACCTTTTGATTTTGTTAGCAACAATTTCTTATGGTTTTATAATTATTTTATTTAAATTTAAGAATTAAATAAAATTATTCCCAAATTCAAAGTTGTAAGTTTGGAAAAAATACAAAACAAGTACCTTGTGTACTTCATGAAGGTCATTGACAAATTCGTCCTTCCCTACCATTGTTTACATCGAGTGCGGCATTTTTTGAGGCTCTGTGACATTTCCGATCAAACTGAGCGCTGCTCGGACACACGTTAGTAGCGTTTTCGTTCTCCATGGCAACCAGGCGTCAGCCAATCAAAAGCCAGAAATGGAATACGTTCTGGCTTTTCATTGGCTCACGCCTGGTTGCCATGGAGAACGAAAGCGCTACTAGCGTGCGTTTGAGCAGCGCTCTGATCCGTGAAGCAATCCGTGAAGCATCCGTGATGCATGACTGACTATCAGTATAAGTCATGAATAACAACAACATACAAACTATACCAACTCGAATAAAATAAGGGCGGAATGAATTGAACCCCAGGCAAGCTAGTATTCGCAAAGCACTCGGCACTGCGCCACAATAGCAAAAGGTGAGGGAAATGCATATTGGATACAATATTATTACGTCACAAGTTTCTGAAGTGTCAACTACTATGAAATACAGTGATAAAGTACCTTTAATAATGATTAACAGGAAAATTCAAACTTAAAAACAATAATTTGAATAAGTCTTTAATTAGCTTTCAACTAAAAATCAGATATATTTTGCAATGCTACACAAGAATGGCACCAGTGACGTCATTAACAAAGCCTGCTACGGGACTTGGGTATACTAATCACGAACAACTCGCCACAATGGTTAAGTGCGCCGAGAAGCATGACAATGACTTTGTAAACAAATCGCCGACGCTAAATAGGTCGCCGTCGATGTGCATCGATGAGCTTCCGATTTAATTGCCAGTTTTGTGTTATTGTTTGTTAGTTTTTTGGGGATTTTTTATTTATTTTTCATGATAATATAAAGCATAGTGTTATATACAGCCACAGACAAATCATATAATACTCCTAATGTTGAAAACAAATGAATTGATTTTCACAAATTGAGGGTCGCAACCACTACTATGCCGCCGTTGATGTGCATCGATGAGCTTCCGATTTTATTGCCACTTTTTCCAATCGCTGTTAGTTTTAGAAGATCGCCGGGCATATAATCACAACAAGCAGAACGCACAATATATTTTCCACTCCATTGCGTACAAAAACAATACGGGAAAAGCCCGCAGTTTGATGAGGACCAAAAGTACTTGCAAGTACCGGTCGTTAAAAGTGTGGAACGCTTATCAACTTTAACTTGAAATATCTTTCGGTAGGAAAGTTTTCATGCAAAATGTGATGAATTTACAATATATTTTGGTCTCGTCTGGCAATTTCAAGTGCTAACTCCATTTTTGTGTAAAAAGGTCATTATTTCCCTTTAAGGGAATGAATAATTCTAAAGTTTCGCTTTTAACTCTTATAGATTTAAGTCGCTGCTTTGATGTTATTAACCACGAGACTTTACTTAATAAGCTAGAACTGCTTCAAATCGCCCCGGGATAGTTCCGTAGCTATTTAGAGGGTCACACTCAGAGAGTTAGAGTCGGTGATGACATTTCGAAGCCACCCCCATACAAATAGGCACTTTCCAGGGAACGATATTAGGAAGCTTATTGCTTAACCTTTTAACCAACGACATCTCATCTTACATTCCATCGAAGATAAATTTGTGGGACCCGAAAAGGTAACATTTGTCCGCTACGCTGATGATACACAGATAGCATTGACCGGTCCCAGAAAACGCATAGAAGAGATGAAAAGCTCACTCGAAGAAGTATTAGACACGCTGCCCACTTGGCTCATGCAGCATGGTATGCTGGTCAACGCCAGTAAAACAGAACTGATACTGTGTGGAGACAGACGCCAACTGAAGCTGATGTCTCACTTGCCCGAAGTGCGCTTTATGGGTGAACGTCTCGACTATGTAGAAAAGGTTAAGAATCTCGGCGTCATAATGTATTCTGAGCTATCGTGGAAATTTCATGTTAAACATGTAACAAGTCGGTGCTTCGGTATTTTGATTGGAGTATTTCATGTCAGAAATGTTCTACCGTTAAGTCTGCTTCCAAGGATCATAGACTCGCTCGTCATGTCTCATGTCCGCTATTGTACACAAGTGTTCGGGAGTGCTTGTCATGGTGTTCTGTCAGAAATTCAAAAGGTTATCAATTTCGCTGCGCGTATTATTTCCGGAAGACGTAAATACGACCATATATCCGATGCGCTTCAGCAACTGAATTGGCTTAATGTACCACAGCTCGTAGCATATTTCGATCTGAATCTGATCCACCAAATTTTGACTACCTGTAGACCTCTGTCACTGCGATGTCAACTCTCGTACAACCATGAAGCTGTAGCGCGCTCAACTCGCCAGTCTTCTCACTTATCAATTGCACGGCTAAAGAACCATGGTAAGCGCTGCTTTGCATATCGCGCATCGAAGATGTACAACTCTGTAGCGATGCGCAACGGATTGAGTGAGATGACTGTGTATAGTTTTAAGTCCCATGCTCGTAAGCTTGTGCAGCGAATGTAAGTATAGTTAGGCTGTATCATCATATGACTGACATGCGATATTAACTTTGTATGACAATGGTTCACTAATAACCTCAATCGTGTGGATGAACCTGCTGAAGTGCAATAAATAATAAATAAATTGTATTGTTACGTACAGGAGAGAAAACCTATCTTAGCTGGCAACAGGTGGGGGTCGGCTTTTGAGTGTGGGGGCGGCTGAAATGACGAAAAATGTACCCCCATTTTTGCACGTGTAGTTAAGCCTTTGCAGCATTTTTTTTATGCGGATTTTCATGTTATAGTAGGTAGGTACTTGTTAGCGCCGCGAAATTTGTACAGGTTTGCCTGATAAAAAAACCAGAAATATAGGCGGTGGGCCTTGTATAGGATAAGAAGCTAAAAATGCTATTTATTCAATTCAGCGTTACGACGAACCGATGACGATGACTATGGCTTCGTTATGACGATGACTACCGATATGACGCCGCGAAGTGGCGTAAAAATATTAATTTTAGGTCCTGGAAAACGAAATTTTAATATTGGAACCAGACCGTGAGTGGAGCTCTCGGTCTGGTTACCTAATATAGGTAACCTCTTTGCCTGGTTGCACATCTCGGTATGATGAAAAATATTTAAATGAAGGTAGTTTTTCATATACATTAGCCTCGGATAGTAAATCATGATGACCGGTGGCAGTCAGCGCTCAATAGTACATATGATAATAATAACTGTATACATATGCACCGAACTGTAACAAACAACTGGTAACAGTGCAAATGGTTTAAAAGCAGCAGGGGGCGGAACGACTTTTCCGCGCATAAATGCTCCCTGCGAATCAGGAGGAGCCTGGGGGAGATGGCTTGGGGAGATGGTCCTGGCCTGTTCCCACTATTAGCTCTTCGGTCAAGCAAATTGGGCGCCGCTGGAGCAGCTTCCGGGTGCCGATCTCCTCGTCTGCGTTCGCGTCGCCTTTTTCGGAACTCTAAACATGTAGCCTGCTTGAAACTTGAAAGTGAATATTTTATGAAGGGAATGAGCCCTGGGGCCAGCAATTACCGCCAAGGAGAGCCTCTGCCAGACACTTAATGACATTCATTTTCCCATTTTCCAAATTTGGATAACTAATTGCGAAACTTGTGTCATGCCGCGAAGCGGCGCGAAATTTTCCAGTTTTTGACACTAGATAGCTGGATTTTGACTGCGGCAATTTTTACGATAATTTTTAATTTTCCCCGCAAAAAGTGTGGGGGAGGAAGGGGGGGGGGGGGTCGACCCCCCCCCGCTTTCTAAGAGTGGGGGAGTCTGCCCAGACCCCTCCCCCTGACCCTCCCGTCGGCGACACCCCTGGCTGACAAATATTGCAGCACACACTCTCCTGAGAGGAAAATTGTTAAATTGTTTTGTACTATCCCCTCCACCCAATTCAAAAACGCATCATACTTATCAAACTGCCATTTTAAACCCAAGAAAACATTACACCACATTGGTGGGTCAGAATACCGCACATTACCGCTCATTATGACTGCGCCAATCACGGCTAGCAGGCGCCCCAACTATAGCAGGCGCTCCAAGCGACGGCTAGCAACCCCTGGGCAGGCTCGAGGGGGCCCTCGAACCTGAGAGTTCACAGACTCAATGGCCCTCTGGATAAGCTCGAGAGGCCCCTGAACGGACTCAATGGCCCCTTGGCAAGTCGAGAGGCCCCTGAAAAGACTCCAATAGCCCCTGAACAGGATCAATGGACCATTGGGAAAGCTCGAGAGGCCCCTGAACAGACTCTAATGACCCTTAGGCAGGTTCAAGAGGCCTTTGAACAGACTCAATGGGCCCCTGCACAAGCTCGAGAGGCCTCTGGGCAGGCTCTAATGGCCCCTGAGCAGGTTGGAGAGGCCCATGAACAGACTCGATGGGCCCCTGGGAAAACTACAATGGGTCCCTGGGCAGGTTTGAGAGGCCCCTGAACATACTCAATGGACCCCTGGACATACTCGAGAGGCCACTGGGCAGTTTTTTGGGGCCGTGGGTGGGCTCATTGGGCCCCTGAACATGCCCAAGAGGCCCCCTGGGCTAGCTTCGAAAGCCCTTCAGTGTCTCTGAGGGCCCTTGCCATGCACCAGAGCGACCCTTGCCTGGTTTGAGGGCTCCTCTGTGGCTTTTTGAAAGCCATTTAGCTAATGCAAATGGTATTTGGGCCAATATCGGTGGAGTCCCCTGTGACCCGTAAGGGGGGGGGGGGCAATTGCTCTCTTTGCCCCCCCCCCACTGGCTGCGCATATGGTGAAAGCAAAGGCTGCGAAATTAATTGATCATTTTTCAAAGTATTGTATTGGCCTGTCGGTGGTTGTTGTCTTGGTGTCTTGCTCGCGGTGCCTGATCCAGCCCCCTCTCATCAGGTTGTTGGCTCGGTGTCTTGCTCGCGGTGCCTGATCCAGCCCCCTCTCGTCAGGTTGTTGGCTCGGTGTCTTGCTCGCGGTGCCTGATCCAGCTCCCTCTCGTCAGGTTGTTGGCTCGGTGTCTTGCTCGCGGTGCCTGATCCAGCTCCCTCTCGTCAGGTTGTTGGCTCGGTGTGTTGCTGGCGGTGCCTGATCCAGCTCCCTCTCGTCAGGTTGTTGGCTCGGTGTGTTGCTGGCGGTGCCTGATCCAGCTCCCTCTCGTCAGGTTGTTGGCTCGGTGTGTTGCTGGCGGTGCCTGATCCAGCTCCCTCTCGTCAGGTTGTTGGCTCGGTGTCTTGCTCGCGGTGCCTGATCCAGCTCCCTCTCGTCAGGTTGTTGGCTCGGTGTGTTGCTCGCGGTGCCGGATCCAGCTCCCTCTCGTCAGGTTTTTGACTCGGTGTGTTGCTCGCGGTGCCTGCTCCAGCTCCCTCTTGTCAGAAACCGTTGGCTGTCCACGCGTTCCGAGTGAGCCTGCGGCACTGCTCTCAGCAGGCCAACGCAATAGGTCGCTTCCAAATCTGACAAAAGCAGTGCGCCCCTTTGGGCTAAAATCGCAAATTTGGCGTATTTTTTTTCGCTGAGAAGTGGTTCTGTGGGTGACGTGTATCGGACGTGTGTGATGCTGACCCCGGTATGACCCCGGTATGATATAGCTGCGACCATCGCTGACACGACCGGCTCTGCGCAGGGAACCAGCGCCACCACGATGTCCAACTCTCCGGTGCCGAACGAGATCTCGGCGCCCTACGAGGTGCCGCACTACCCGATCGAGCAGATCGAGACCAAACTGGCGCAGCAGAAACACATCAGCCAGAGGTGAGTCCCGAACCGGAGACGATATAAACGGGAGAGTCCAGAACCGGAGACGATATAAACGAGAGAGTCCCGAACCCGAGACGATAGAAACGAGAGAGTCCCGAATCCGAGACGATAGAAACGAGAGAGTCCTGAATCCGAGACGATAGAAACGAGAGAGTGCCGAATCCGAGACGATAGAAACGAGAGTCCTGACCCCGAGACGATAGAAACGAGAAAGTGCCGAATCCGAGACGATAGAAACGAGAGAGTCCCGAATCCGAGACGATAGAAACTAGAGAGTCCTGAATCCGAGACGATATAAACGGGAGAGTCCCGAATCCGAGACGATAGAAACTAGAGAGTCCTGAATCCGAGACGATATAAACGAGAGAGACCTGAATCCGAGACGATATAAACGAGAGAGTCCCGAACCCGAGACGATATAAACGAGAGAGTCCTGAATCCGAGACGATAGAAACTAGAGTCCTGAATCCGAGACGATAGAAACGGGAGAGTCCCGAACCCGAGACGATAGAAACGAGAGAGTCCCGATCAGTGGCGCACGCAGGGGGGGGGGGTCAAAGGGGTCAGCTGACCCCCCCCCGAAATTTCTGAGGGGCCCGTATTTCTGAGGGGACCGTTTCTGGTAGGGGCCCGGTCTTGGTCAGGCCCGATCGAGGTAAGGGCCCGGTGCTGGCAAAGACGTGGCATGGGATGATGGGGCCCGGTCACAACAGGGCCCGGTCCTCGCATATTCTTGACACGGGCCCGTTTCTGGTAGGGGCCCGGTCTTGGTCAGGCCTGATCGAAGCAGGGGCCCGGTGCTGGCAAAGGCGTGATATGGGGCCTGGTCAGAACGAGAGCCCGGTACTTGAACATTATTGATGCGGGCCCGTTTCTGGTAGGGGCCCGGTCTTGGTCAGGCCCGATCGAGGCAGGGGCCCGGCGCTGGCAAATGCGTGATATGGGGCCCGGTCACAACAGGGCCCGATCATTGCATATTCTTGATACGGGCCCGTTTTTGGTAGGGGCCCGGTCTTGGTCAGGCCCGATCGAAGCAGGGACCCGGTGCTGGGAAAGACGTGATATAGGGCCCGGTCAAAACGAAGGCCCGGTCACAACAGGGCCCGATCCTTGTAAATTCTTGATACGGGCGTATTTTATATTGATACGTATTGTTTACATTATCCATTGTTGCTTCAGGAAATGGTTTATGGCAACTTGTGGCAACATGATGGTGGGCGCGAATGACGTAGTCTAGGCGCACGATGATGATGATGACATAACTACCGGGGATCGGACTGCCTAACCTGCCTAACCTGTAAAATATAATTGTTGTTGTTGTCATTTACCTGCCTAACCTGCCTAACCTGTATTTTGTTGTTGTTGTCATTTACCTCATTTCGTCAAATTTACTCTCGACAGTTGTACCGCACATCAGTAGCACACGCACCTAAAATTCGCACATCAGTAGCACACGCAGTCACCTTACACGACATTGACAAGAAAATTATAATGTCTCAGGTCCCATGCTGTAGGGGGCCCGCTCAAAAACAAGTGACCGAAATCCGCGAAGTTTTCTCAAAACGGGTGGGGGCCCGCTCACATGGGGACCCGCTTTTAGGGCTCTGACCCCCCCCCCCGAAATGGAATCCTGCGTGCGCCACTGGTCCCGATCCCGAGACGATAGAAACGAGAGAGTCCTGAATCCGAGACGATATAAACGAGAGAGTCCCGAATCCGAGACGATAGAAACGGGAGAGTCCTGAATCCGAGACGATATAAACGAGAGGGTCCCAAACCGGAGACGATATAAACGAGAGAGTCCCGAATCCGATACGATATAAACGAGAGAGTCCCGAATCCGAGACGATAGAAACGAGAGAGTCCTGAATCCGAGACGATAGAAACGAGAGAGTCCCGAATCCGAGACGATAGAAACGGGAGAGTCCCGAATCTGAGACGATAGAAACGATAGAGTCCCGAATCCGAGACGATAGAAACGGGAGAGTCCCAAATCCGAGACGATAGAAACGAGAGAGTCCCGAATCCGAGACGATAGAAACGAGAGTCCCGAATCCGAGACGATAGAAACGAGAGTCCCGAATCCGAGACGATAGAAACGAGAGTCCCGAATCAAGAGTCGGTTGAACACAAGTAATTCATGAGTTCGTATTCTACATAATGGAAGTGAGCTCTGAAGCCAGAGTTGGCTGCACAGTGCAGATAGGCTGGATCTCGAACTCTCAAACTAACTGTACAGAAAAAAAACGAATCCAAAACGGACTGAATAGAGGCGAGTCTTGAATCACAAGCGCAACCGAAGCACTGCCTGACAGTCGTCATAATAGGGGGTTTGTGGATTATGCTGATGGCAATAATGTCCGAACGCCCATTGTGTTCTACCTGACGATAAAGGACGGCAGTCACATAGCCCTACATCCCCATAGAGATAGCCCCATCCCCCATCGCATAGCCCTAAACCACTAAACTGTTCTCTGAAGTCTTATCACCCTACGATGCTATGCAGGGGCGTCGCCACCAGGGGGGGGGGGGGGGGGGGCTCCAGGATCGCTCCGCCCCTATATTATAATTTTAACATTAGCCCTATGCGAGTTGTGTGTGTGTGTGTGTGTGGGGGGGGGGGGGGGGTAGGTGGGTGGGTGGGTGGGGGGGGGGGGGGGGCGAACACCTGACTGCCCCCCAAACACCGGGCTGGCCCCCACTCAATTTTTTTTTGGCGACGCCCCTGATGCTATGAGTCAAGAATATGCCTTTTATAGGGGAGCTTGATACACTCTAGTTAGGAGGATGTTTGGAATTCCTACGTTTATATATAATGTCCGAATCTGACATGCAAGGACAATGCATATTTCTGAGAAAGTTTGGCAGGTGGCTGGATTTTAAGGTTTCGTGATATCTGGGACATCCATTTGCATCTGCTGAGGAGACAGGAGACTCAGGATCAGGAGACTGTTCCGTGCTCAAACTCTACTCCACTTCGAGTCGCCGTTGCGAACCATGGGTGCGCTGTCGCTCCGAGTCAGATCGGTGACCCTGTCCCCAATCAGCTGACTGTCTCCCCGTCAGTCAGCCGACTGTCTCCCCGTCAGTCAGCTGACTGTCTCCCCGTCAGTCAGATGACTGTCTCCCCGTCAGCTGACTGTCTCCCCGTCAGTCAGCTGACTGTCTCCCCGTCAATCAGCTGACTCTCCCCGTCAGTCAGCTGACTGTCTCCCCGTCAATCAGCTGACTCTCCCCGTCAGTCAGCTGACGATTCCCCGTCAGTCAGCTGACTGTCTCCCCGTCAGTCAGCTGACTGCTCCCCGTCAGTCAGCTGACTGTTTCCCCGTCAGTCAGCTGACTGTCTCCCCGTCAGTCAGCTGACTGTCCCCCCGTCAATCAGCTGACTCTCCCCGTCAATCAGCTGACTGTTTCCCAGTCAGTCAGCTGACTGTCCCCCGTCAGTCAGCTGACTGTCTCCCCGTCAGTCAGCTGACTCACCGCCGACGACCTTATCCTCCCCAGTATCGACCGGGCCGCGTCGGCAGCTGTCTGACCGACCGGACGCGGTCGTCTGACCAGAGGCTCCGCCACGGGGGCGACGGCGAGGAACGTGTCCCCCATTTTTGAGCCACGGGGAATCGGGTTATCCCCCAATTTTCCTGACCAACAAGATTGCGAGAAATCAATGTTCGGTTGTATTACTGCCCTCTTCCCGTTGAACAACTTTTCGCTTAAGGTCCCCCACTCAACAATTTATCGCTGACGTCCCCCCCCCCCGCTCAGCAACTTTTTGCTGACGCCCCCCCCCCCTACACACACACACTCAATGAGTTTTCGCTGACGGCGACCACTTGGCTTCCCGGGGTCCCGTCCCTCGCTCCAATTTGGAAGGCGTGGCGGAGTCGCTGCGTCTGACCCACCGTCCGCCGGCTGATGTCACGGCAATATCCCGTGACGGCTGACCGACCGTCCGCCGGCTGATGTCACGGCAATATCCCGTGACGGCTGACCGACCGTCCGCGCCGGCTGATGTCACGGCAATGTCCCGTGACGGGTGACCGACCGTCCGCGCCGGCTGATGTCACGGTTATGTCCCGTGACGGCTGACCGACTGTCTGCGGTCGACGTCGGGGAAGCCGTGTCCAGGTCTGGTCGTTACTGTCAGGACTGGCGAACTGTCTGGCTAAGAATGACCACCTCGGCCGAATGTTTTCATAGTCATTATGATCGGTTAACGATCTGGTGATGACTTCACTGCTAGAAGGCAGAAACAGTAAACACAACCAGCAGGACAATACCTCCCGTTAGAAGGCAGCAGCAGTAAATACAACCAGCAGGACAATACCTCCTGAAGGCAGCAGTAAACACAACCAGCAGGACAATACCTCCTGTTAGAAGGCAGCAGCAGTAAACACAACCAGCAGGACAATACCTCCTGTTAGAAGGCAGCAGCAGTAAATACAACCAGCAGGACAATACCTCCTGAAGGCAGCAGTAAACGCAACCAGCAGGACAATACCTCCTGTTAGAAGGCAGCAGCAGAAAACACAACCAGCAGGGCAATACCTCCTGTTAGAAGGCAGCAGCAGTAAACACAACCAGCAGGACAATACCTCCTGAAGGCAGCAGCAGTAAACACAACCAGCAGGACAATACCTCCTGAAGGCAGCAGTAAACACAATCAGCAGGACAATACCTCATGTTATAAGGCAGCAGCAGTAAACACAACCAGCAGGACAGTACCTCCTGTTAGAAGGCAGCAGCAGTAAACACAACCAGCAGGACAATACCTCCTGTTAGAAGGCAGCAGCAGTAAACACAAGCAGCAGGACAATATCTCCTGAAGGCAGCAGTAAACACAACTAGCAGGACAATATCTCCTGTTATGTGTCAGATGATTATGGATGAAGCCGTTGAAGTCCCATGCCCATGTTAAACCGAGCGGCCAACCGTCCTGTCCTGTCCTGTCCTGTTCTGCCCTGCCCTGCCCTGCCCTGCCCTGTCCTGTCCTGTCCTGTCCTGTCCTGTCCTGTCCTGTCATGTCCCCGGCCGCCAGTAGGTCGAGTCATTGAGACGCATGCTCATCCGCCATTGATGGCGAATAGAATGCCATTGTTGAGATCAATACGACCGATTTGTATGTCACTGTGGCGCATTATTGACGCAGCATCAATGGAACAACGCCAGAAGATCGGTGGCGGCAGGCGTGACGTCATGCACCGACGATGAAGCTGTGACGTCACATCCCAACAATGGCGCAACACTGCGCACTGCGCATGGTGGCGCAACAGTATTGGTTGACCCACTATTCGTTGGTTAGTCCAAATCATATGCGTATTCATAATTCACGAACAGGTGGAAGCGACATATCAAAAGACATTTAACAACGTAAAATATCCCGCGTCAATCAACATACAGATAGTTGAGGCTTACGCTTACTAATACCCACTGTATCCCATGTTCTTTCGTTATTTTTAGAACAAAATGAGTGCATGGTATGCACTGCAAATGAATCTGCCACGTCTCCCTGCAAACACATTTCTCTTGCATTTTGCAGGGCTTTATTTATTTATCCAGTCATGCTGTCTGACCACACTTCGGATCAGTTGATGGAGCAATAAACACAGGGGCGTAGGAACTATGTTGAAGTTTGGGGGGGGGGGGGGGCAGGAGGCATTCTGAAGTCGATTCTTTCCATGCAACGCCCATAGGCGTAATGTTAAAATCAAAAATGTTGGGGGGGGGGGGGGGGGGGGCGGCTGCCCCCCCCTGCCCCCCCCGGCTCCTACGCCTATGAATAAACATACCTGAACGTTACGGTTACGGATACCTAAATTATAAGAGACAGCCCGCGCCAAATATAGGTATTTATGAGATGAACAAAGTGTGTGCTTCTCATATCACTTAAACGAAATCCGATGTTCACCAAGTGGAGACTATAAGCATTAAGCACCAATTTCAGCAATACATTTCAGTTTCACATTTCTTACTATAGTAAGAAATGTGAAGGAATATGAAAAACTAGTCACTTCACCAACGACATGATTGTCATTTCCTTGCCAATGATTACCTACTAGTTATTTTGTTTTGTATCATACTTATCGCAAAATGAATACATGTTGTTATTCGTCACATTGGGTTATGCATTCAACAGTTAAACACCACGAGTAAACGGCTGATGAACAATACTCGCTTGTCACCAAAACAGGCGTGAGGAACTGAAACGGGTTTCATCAACTACCTAACACAACTGTACCCATCGCGAGCGCTCGTGGCATTTTCACTGGTCTCCGAAAAAAAATGAGGCTTTGCTCGCATTTTTGTGCAAATGGACAACTCTGAGAATACACAATTCAGCGTAATATTTACACCTAACGGCTGCTGCAAGGTATGGCATCAGCCATCGAGTGACGTCACTTTTCGAGTCATGTCTGTTCGGCATGGAGAAATGCCCTTGATCAAGAGGCGAGGGGGACAATCTCCGCTCATTCTTAGCGCTGTTCTTGGTGGAGTAAGATGTACGCACGGTCTGGAAACCGCCAGCCCTGTATAGTTGTATAACTGTGCGCGAGTCTGCAGATATGTCTACATCTATTGCTAGCTGCGCCGACGCAACAGTGTCTGGAGTGCAGGGGAGGAACAGGTCAGACAACTATACTTCATTTTGACGTAGTTTCTTCTGACGTTTTTGCGATTACTAATATAATTATCATGCCTATACCGTTGTCGATTTTCTTTTCTTTTGATACTTGACCGTGATGCGATATAAACTTTAATTAGCATTTCTCCCGAGTAAATGCTGAGGATTTTTGTCTAGTCGAATTTGGTGAGGTATTTTCGTTCATTGATTACAGTCATTGCTTTATGAGAAACTACTTGTGGTCTCCGGTCTCGCACTGAGATGGGGGCTGGGGCAGCGACGTTTTGCCCGTCGGGGCCATAAGGCCCTGCCACGGAGCTGGTGGGACTGGTGGGACTGATCCCACGCGAGCTGGTGGGACTGGTGGGATTGATCTCACGCGAGCTGGTGAGACTGGTGGGACTGATCCCACGCGAGCTGGTGATACTGGTGGGACTGATCCCACGCGAGCTGGTGGGACTGGTGGGACTGATCCCACGCGAGCTGGTGGGACTGGTGGGACTGATCTCACGCGAGCTGGTGGGACTGGTGGGGCTGATCCCACGCGAGCTGGTGGGACTGGTGGGACTGATCTCACGCGAGCTGGTGGGACTGGTGGGGCTGATCCCACGCGAGCTGGTGGGACTGGTGGGACTGATCTCACGCGAGCTGGTGGGACTGGTGGGACTGATCCCACGCGAGCTGGTGGGACTGGTGGGACTGATCCCACGCGAGCTGGTGGGACTGGTGGGACTGATCTCACGCGAGCTGGTGGGACTGGTGGGGCTGATCCCACGCGAGTTGGTGGGACTGGTGGGACTGATCCCACGCGAGCTGGTGGGACTGGTGGGACTGATCCCACGCGAGCTGGTGGGACTGGTGGGACTGATCCCACGCGAGCTGGTGGGACTGATCCCACGCGAGCTGGTGAGACTGGTGGGACTGATCCCACGCGAGCTAGTGAGACTGGTGGGACTGATCCCACGCGAGCTGGTGGGACTGGTGGGACTGATCCCACGCGAGCTGGTGGGACTGGTGGGACTGATCCCACGCGAGCTGGTGAGACTGGTGGGACTAATCTCACGCGAGCTGGTGAGACTGGTGGGACTGATCCCACGCGAGCTGGTGGGACTGGTGGGACTGATCTCATGCGAGCTGGTGAGCCTGGTGGGACTGATCCCACGCGAGCTGGTGAGACTGGTGGGACTGACCCCACGCGAGCTGGTGGGACTGGTGGGACTGGTGGGACTGATCTCACGCGAGCTGGTGGGACTAGTGGGACTGATCTGACGCGAGCTGGTGGGACTGATCCCACGCGAGCTGGTGGGACTGGTAGGACTGATCTCACACGAGCTGGTGGGACTGATCCCACGCGAGCTGGTGGGACTGGTGGGACTGATCCCACGCGAACTGGTGGGACTGATCTCACGCGAGCTGGTGGGACTGGTGGGGCTGATCCCACGCGAGCTGGTGGGACTGGTGGGACTGATCCCACGCGAGCTGGTGGGACTGGTGGGACGATCCCACGCGAGCTGGTGGGACTGGTGGGACTGATCCCACGCGAGCTGGTGGGACTGGTGGGACTGACCCCACGCGAGCTGGTGAGACTGGTGGGACTGATCCCACGCGAGCTGGTGAGACTGGTGGGACTGATCCCACGCGAGCTGGTGGGACTGGTGGGACTGATCCCACGCGAGCTGGTGGGACTGGTGGGACTGATCCCACGCGAGCTAGTGAGACTGGTGGGACTAATCTCACGCGAGCTGGTGAGACTGGTAGGACTGATCCCACGCGAGCTGGTGTGACTGGGACTGGTGTGACTGGTGGGACTGATCCCACGCGAGCTGGTGGGACTGATCCCACGCGAGTTGGTGGGACTGGTGGGACTGATCCCACGCGAGCTGGTGAGACTGGTGGGACTGATCCCACGCGAGCTGGTGGGACTGGTGGGACTGATCCCACGCGAGCTGGTGGGACTGGTGGGACTGATCCCACGCGAGCTGGTGGGACTGGTGGGACTGATCCCACGCGAGCTGGTGGGACTGATCTCACGCGAGCTGGTGGGACTGATCCCACGCGAGCTGGTGGGACTGATCTCACGCGAGCTGGTGGGACTGGTGGGACTGATCCCACGCGAGCTGGTGGCACTCCCCGTGCCGAGCTGTTCTGTCGCCGACGCCGCCTACATTTGCTTCAGTTCCTCCCGCGCCGGACGGACTCGCAGCAGCGTCTCACGTCTTCATACCCCCGGACAGTTTTCATTACATGGAATGTTTCACCTTTAACATGGGGTTTTGAACTGAGATGGCAGATCTGTAGAGCAGATCGAAAAATGAGTTGTGGTGAAATAATTGCTTCGCTACGCTAAGTAATTTCGACACAGGACTAGTGAGCCCCTTTTAGAAGACTCTATTTCGGGTCCGCGAAACTTCACAACGGTTGTTTACATTATAAGCAGCCTGCATATATATATTTGCCTAAAGTCCGCCATTATTGTGTGCAGTAGCTTCCATATACAAGCTACCATATGCATGACGTCATAAATTGCCATTCAGTTTTTTAAGGCTATGAAGGAGAAAAGAGAAACATGTCTATTTCTCGACGGATATCCATCTATCGTCCAAACAAATGTGATATTCGTTTTTTTTGCAGCTCAAAATACCTCGTATAACCAAATTGCAAGACTTTTTCAAGGTGACTATTCCCTTTAAAAGGAATGTTTCACCTTTGTATTGGTCTGGAACTGAGCCATTATCTTTGACCGTTATTGAAATGTCGAAAATACAACAGGTCATTTTTCCCAGAACTTAGCCGTTTTTAAGCAATTTAATTTATCATTTGAAAAATGGGGTCTAGGCTAGTGCCGCCGCTGATTGGCCGACAGCCACTTTCTCAGCCAATCCCACTTTGTCAGCCAATCAGCGGCGGTCTATAGCTCAATTATGACGTCATCATCCCAAATTTAAAACCTTAATTTGTATAAAGTTAAGTGACTTTTCGAGAGAGAAAAATATCACCATCGTTTTCAGCAGCACTTACTTCATATTTTCGACTGCAACCAAGGGAATGTTTCACCTTTCTGAAAGTAGTGAAATATACGCTGGCTGTAGTCGGAAATATGAAGTAAATACTGCTGAAAACGATTGTGATTTTTTTTCTTCTCTCCAACAATCACTTAACTTTATACAAATTAAGTTGTTAAATTTGGGATGATGACGTCATTATTGAGCTATAGAGAGCTATAGAGAACACTTTTACGCTATTATGATATGGCACAATTGTTTCAGACAATTCTGGCGACTTAAATACAAACATTATATATATATATATATATATATATATATATATATATATATATATATATACATATATATATATATATATATATATATATATATATATATATATATATATATATATATATATATATATATATATATATATATATATATATATATATATATATATATATATATATATATATATATATATATATATATATATATATATATATATATATATATATATATATATATATATATATATATATATATATATATATATATATATATATATATATATATATATATATATATATATATATATATATATATATATATATATATATATGTATATATTGGAAAGAAATGCACTTCGTTTCGCATTAATATTTATCTAAAAACCACACTTCGGAGTCAGAAATTAGGCATGTATTCAAACTAACAGTTTCGGATCATCTCGACCCCTTGTCAAAGTTTTACATACATGATTGTACAGCATCGAAGCAGTTTTACATTTTCACAAAACATTGTTTTTTCACCACACACACGCGCATGACACAATTCAAGTGGAGCTTTCGTTGCAAAACCTCGCTTTAATTATTCCCGATATCACTTTATTGAAAGCGAAATGGCCCTGTGACAGATTCATATTTTGTGTTGTACTAATTAATGCTGATTCTACAACACGGCGTTTGATGTAATCATCTGAACTGAACACGATTCTGGCTTGGTCGAAATCTAGTGAATGCTGATAATCCCTAACATGACAAAAAAATTGCGCTTTTCTCATTTCCTACTCGTATGTCCCTCCGGTGTTCGTATTTCCTTTTTTCCAAACTCCTTCCCGTTTCCCCTACATAAGATGTGTTAGGGCACACCTTACATGGGATCGTATAAACACCAGTGTTTTTTTCACTTTTGGGTTTGTTTTTTATCAAGGTTTTCGATATCGTATTCGGGTACGTGAATGCCACCCCCACGCCCTCCTCGTGGCACACTTTTTTGAAGCCCGTTAAACCTTCGTTATACGGTAAAACTAAGCATTTCTTGGGAGCCTCTCTTTTTTCCCTATTTTTCGTGAAAAACGTTCTTCTAGCCGACATATGAGCGTCATGGATAAACCATTCAGGATATCGTAGCTCGGCAAATATTCTTTGAATATTTATAATTTCTTCCCCGAGTGTTTCTGAGTTGCAGATCCTATATGCTCTAAGGAATAGCCCCAATATCACTGCCTTTTTGGTACGCTTGTCATGAAAAGAGTAATAATGAATGTAGGCGTTTGAGTTAGTCGGCTTTCTGTAGACTGAGAAGCGAAACCCTGATGGCCCTTTGTGAACCAAAACATCCAAAAATGGAATCTGGTCGTTCTTTTCCCACTCAACTTTAAACTTAATACATGAATGAAGATTATTGAGCCGAGTGAAAAAGCTGTCAAAGTCGCTATCTTCCGGCCAAATGGAAAACACATCATCTACGTACCTAAGCCAAACCAAGCTGGGAGGCGCTATATCCTTAAGCAGCTTGCTTTCAAAATATTCCATGAAAAGATTGGCCAAAATAGGTGAGAGAGGATTTCCCATCGTTAAACCCGCCTTCTGCCTATAAAACCTATCGTTGGCTACAAACACATTGTCATCTAAGACCACTTTGATTAGATCGATAAATTTCTTGTTACTTATCGGTATATCTACCGATAAGTAACAAGAAAGCTGTAGGCTTCGTTGAATTTCTCAACGAAGCCTACAGATGAGTTCAATTTGGATCATCTGGTTTCTTTAGTAAAGGCCAATAAAGACGGTGATTTGTCACATGATTTCCTAACTGGATGCCTACTCAGTTCACTTGATGTCTGTGCGGATAACAGAGTTGGCATTCCTAGAAGATTCACTCTGGCTCTTAAAGCCTTGAAAAGCAAGAGCGATTTGCTAATAACCAAGTCGGATAAAACCAACCAAATAGTAATTTTGGATCGTGCTAACTACTACAGCAAGCTGGACGAACTACTGGTGGATGACCGAACATACGAAAAGCTCAAGAAAAACCCTCTAGAAGACAAAGTGAAAATGTTCAACAAAAAAATGAAGAAGTTGCTGGTGAAGACAGACTTATGTAAACGCTTTCAAAGCATGAACTCATCTCTGCCATACATGTACGGTCTTCCTAAAACTCACAAGGTAGGCAATCCTCTTAGGCCAATCATATCCAATGTTGGTTCCGTAACGTACAAACTGTCTAAATGGCTTGCCAATCAGCTCGCTCCTGTTGTAGGTATAAGCTCGGATTCCTACATAAAGAATAGTCAGGATTTTTGTGAGAAGGTAAAAGGTCTTAAAATCCCGGCAGGTAGTCGATTGGTCAGTTTCGATGTAGAATCGTTATTTACGATGGTACCGGTGAACGAAACGATTAAGTACCTGGAAGAAATCATTCCTAGGTTAAACTTAGATATACCGATAAGTAACAAGAAATTTATCGATCTAATCAAAGTGGTCTTAGATGACAATGTGTTTGTAGCCAACGATAGGTTTTATAGGCAGAAGGCGGGTTTAACGATGGGAAATCCTCTCTCACCTATTTTGGCCAATCTTTTCATGGAATATTTTGAAAGCAAGCTGCTTAAGGATATAGCGCCTCCCAGCTTGGTTTGGCTTAGGTACGTAGATGATGTGTTTTCCATTTGGCCGGAAGATAGCGACTTTGACAGCTTTTTCACTCGGCTCAATATTCTTCATTCATGTATTAAGTTTAAAGTTGAGTGGGAAAAGAACGACCAGATTCCATTTTTGGATGTTTTGGTTCACAAAGGGCCATCAGGGTTTCGCTTCTCAGTCTACAGAAAGCCGACTAACTCAAACGCCTACATTCATTATTACTCTTTTCATGACAAGCGTACCAAAAAGGCAGTGATATTGGGGCTATTCCTTAGAGCATATAGGATCTGCAACTCAGAAACACTCGGGGAAGAAATTATAAATATTCAAAGAATATTTGCCGAGCTACGATATCCTGAATGGTTTATCCATGACGCTCATATGTCGGCTAGAAGAACGTTTTTCACGAAAAATAGGGAAAAAAGAGAGGCTCCCAAGAAATGCTTAGTTTTACCGTATAACGAATGTTTAACGGGCTTCAAAAAAGTGTGCCACGAGGAGGGCGTGGGGGTGGCATTCACGTACCCGAATACGATATCGAAAACCTTGATAAAAAACAAACCCAAAAGTGAAAAAAAAACACTGGTGTTTATACGATCCCATGTAAGGTGTGCCCTAACACATCTTATGTAGGGGAAACGGGAAGGAGTTTGGAAAAAAGGAAATACGAACACCGGAGGGACATACGAGTAGGAAATGAGAAAAGCGCAATTTTTTGTCATGTTAGGGATTATCAGCATTCACTAGATTTCGACCAAGCCAGAATCGTGTTCAGTTCAGATGATTACATCAAACGCCGTGTTGTAGAATCAGCATTAATTAGTACAACACAAAATATGAATCTGTCACAGGGCCATTTCGCTTTCAATAAAGTGATATCGGGAATAATTAAAGCGAGGTTTTGCAACGAAAGCTCCACTTGAATTGTGTCATGCGCGTGTGTGTGGTGAAAAAACAATGTTTTGTGAAAATGTAAAACTGCTTCGATGCTGTGCAATCATGTATGTAAAACTTTGACAAGGGGTCGAGATGATCCGAAACTGTTAGTTTGAATACATGCCTAATTTCTGACTCCGAAGTGTGGTTTATATATATATATATATATATATATATATATATATATATATATATATATATATATATATATATATATATATATATATATATATATATATATATATATATATATAAATATATATATATATAAATATAGATATAATAGATGTCGATGTCGATGTCCATGTCGATGTCAATGTCGATGCTTTGGCCGCGGGGGCCCCCTGGGTTTCTTCCCCCCCCCCATCCGAAAGTACCTTCCGCTGCCACTGCTGATAAGTCATCTGTGAATTGATGATTATCACTGGAAGCGGGAATTCCGCTGAATGCTGGCTGACTCATCGCAGACTGCTGAGTAATTTGGCAGCCCTGCTGTTCGCCCATGACCCGGCCGGACCGGTCAGCTGGCCTTGGACCGGTTATTGCCGCTTGTCTGGAATGTTACCCCGCCGGCTGCACGTGCCTGGCGGTGCGTGTGATCCGGCAGTCTACCTTCGAGGAGGCCAGCCGCAGAACTGGCCGGCTCACGGCTGGCCTCCCCTGTCGGCTCCTGTTGTCATAGGCAAGGCCCTATAACCAGGTAAAGACACGAGCCATTTGACCTTGAACTCGGCGGACTGCCGGATAACGTCACTGCCGGTGCCCGGTTGCTTCGTCGGCGCCGCGCTCAAACGCATGGCTGTAACTCGTAAACGACACAAAATACCGCCCTATAGAGGCATATTTTCGGAATCAGCGCATCGAGGATGTATCTATCAGCGCATCTGTATGCAAAATTTTGGGGAAATCGAGACACCTCGGAATATCACACTGCCAGTGCAATATCTGATGCTGCTAATTTGACGAACGTCAGCCATCGAAACCCGCACGCAACACGCCACCAACAGACTGTTCAATTTCAACTATTGCGCTATTGCTAGCTGAAATCTTGGAATTTGATTGGTGGAACGCTCTGCCGCCAGTGACGTCAAATAACCTTTTTGAGCGCCGACGAGGCGACCTATATGGCGCTCAAGCGGTGTCACCCCCCTGGTCATAGGGGCCTTGCTGGCGGACGCCGCGGCGGCCAGCTGCTACCGGAGCTGTCTTGCTGGCGGACGCCGCGGCAGCCGGCTGCTACCGGAGCTGTCTTGCTGGCGGACGCCGCGGCGGCCGGCTGCTACCGGAGCTGTCTTGCTGGCGGCCGGCTGCTACCGGAGCTGTCTTGCTGGCGGACGCCGCGGCGGCCGGCTGCTACCGGAGCTGTCTTGCTGGCGGACGCCGCGGCAGCCGACTGCTACCGGAGCTCTGTGACACATCAGCTCGCTTTCTGGCGTCTGCTGCAGCCGGCTGTCAGTGAGGGGGACGCAGGGGACGCGCGTCCCGTCTGCTGCAGCCGGCTGTCAGTGAGGGGGACGCAGGGGACGCGCGTCCCGTCTGCTGCAGCCGGCTGTCAGTGAGGGGGACGCAGGGGACGCGCGTCCCGTCTGCTGCAGCCGACTGTCAGTGAGGGGGACGCAGGGGACGCGCGTCCCGTCTGCTGCAGCCGGCTGTCAGTGAGGGGGACGCAGGGGACGCGCGTCCCGTCTACTGCAGCCGGCTGTCAGTGAGGGGGACGCAGGGGACGCGCGTCCCGTCTACTGCATCCGGCTGTCGTTGAGTGGGGGACGCACGGGACACGCGTCCCCCTACTTCTTAAAACTGCAGATTTTCAGATAACTATGGGGACGCATTGGGGGGACGCACCTGAAACGGCCTTCCTTCTCCTTGGCTGTGTCCTTTCGCTGTTGCTTTCAAATATAAGTGCCTTGCATGTGCGTATGTTCGAGGGTGTGATAGTGTGTTCCTCCCGTGGCGTATGCTCGAGGGTGTGATGGTGTGTTCCTCCCGTGGCGTATATAAGTGACGGTCCAAAAAAATGAAGAGAAGAAAACAGTGGAAACACTGCTGCCAGTTTCAGAAGTTTTCCCTGAAATCTAGAGGTTTTCGAAGTGACGTTTCAGGGAAGATTTTCACAAAACCTCTGAATTTTCAATCAGGGTCTTTTTTCAAATAATTGTCTGAAATTGAGTCTTTCATGTTAAAAAACTCTGATTTCTAGAGGGAAATGATGTGTTACGTCTGGCAGCAGTGAGTGGAAAATAATCGCTGTTTGTTTGCGGTTGGTGATCACTGATCACTCAGAAGCACCAAAACTAATTTGGCTTCGTCATTTCCGCTTAAAGGGTGATAATCACCCTTTTCCACACAAATTGAGTTGGCGCCTGAAATCAATATAGACGTGGCCAAAATATGATGTAAATTCATCACATTTTGCATATAAACATTCCCACCGAAAGATATAGTCGCAATGGCCCAGACATCCCAGACCCCAGCCCAGACACTTCAGGTTCCAAATCGAAAGTCGCCGAAATCGGTATTTATAGACAAAAGCAGAAAACTGAAAATCAATAGTATTTTGCTCATTTGTAATAATGCAATGAAATCTAAAAACACTTTATATTCGGCTTCTTGTCATTATCAGAGTAAAATTTCTCTTTGATGATGACGCGAAGCAAACATAGTGATTTTTAAGTATTACAAATAAACAAAACGCTATTGATTTACCATTTTCTGCCCATAGTTACGAATTACGATCATGTTCATATAAAACGCGATCAAAGCGATTTTCCATTTTCTGTCTATATTTACGATCATGTTCATGCAAAACGCGATCAAAACAATTCACATAGGTATTATCGCTACGCAGCGGCGGCGCGAGTTACCGCAGAGTAATGACCCATATACATATATCCTTATATTGCCCTCACTGGCGGATCCAGGGGGGGGGGGGGGGGGGGGGGGGCATTCAATACAAGTATGCCCCCCGCGCGTTTCCTACGCTGAATGTGAAAAACAATGATCTTAGGAGAAAACTTCATGAAAACGGAAGTTTTGTTTTTCTCTCGAGTGATTGAATTTGAAGTTGTTATGTATCCCTTTCTTTCAATGATAGACAAAATAGCGCACCTGATGCAATTCAAGCAGCCCCAGTGACCTTCTGAACCCTACTTTAGCCAAGCTAAGTAGCTGTTGGATAGCTCTGTTGTCTTGTGTATTTTTTGAGCAACCACATTATATTTAGATATAAGGATTAGATATTTAGTTTTGTGGATCGTTTAAGTATTATTTTTAAGCATTCATAGTTAGCTGTTACCTCTTACTTGCTTTTTAAAGGACTTTTCATTCTAGCTTGTGTGCGCCAAAATTGTCTTAGTCTTATTTTTGTGTTATTAGTTGCAGGGTTGGATAAGTAGATATTTTAGAAAATTAGGGATAATTAAGGTGTATTTAGTATTCAGTTTATTTAAGGATTAGATATTTAGTCTAGTATTAGGTGCACTCATAGCTGATTTGTGTTACTAGCTTTACCTAGATCTAGTTAAGGTTTAGAAGAAGAAAAAACAAACAAAAAAACAAACAAAAAAACAAACAAAAAAAGTTAAGTTAAGTTAGTAAAGTATTGAAAAGTGCATAGTACCTAAGTTATATACCTAAGTTACTAGTGTATTCAAATGAGCATGACTAGGATGCAGGCGAAGGTAGCAGAGCTAGAGGCCCTCCAGACTAGAGTAGCGGAGCTTGAGGCGCAGTTAAGTAAGTGTAGGTGTAGAGATGAGCCGCAAGAGGGTGTAGCTCCTGACCAAGGAACGTATGCGCAGATTGTGGTTAGGGGGTCAGAAAAGGAGCCTACAGGATCAGGGACCAGTGGTAGTTCTGATAGGGGCATAAGGGAGGAGGATAAGGCAAAGGTGGATAGTGCGGCTGGGGTTTGGAAGTGTGTTGGAGGGTCACGTTTCTGGAGACCCAACATTGTGGAAAGTAATGCTAGGGCCACAGACAGTAAGGATGAGGAGGGGTGCTGGGTAATGGAGGGTGGTAGCAGAATCTGGAGGAGGAAGAGGGAAGGGGATCAGGAGGGATGGACAAAAGTTCAGGGTAGAGTCAGGCAGTACAGCCCCAGGGAACATCAGCAGGTTACACTAGCAAATAGGTTCAGTGCGTTAGAGTCAGCAGCTGAAAGTGACAAGGTACAGATTCAGCATTTAGTGGTTGGGGACTCAAGGGTAAGGCCCTTAAGGCGAACATTCTGTGGGAAGAGGGACAAATGTATAGTTAAACCGGGGGCAAAAGTAGTTGATATGGGCCCTGTCATTGAGGCAGAACTGGGTAGGAGTAGCCCAGAGACAGTTATAATACAGGTGGGGGTGAACAACATAGGACCTAGGCAGAGTGTGAGAATAGTAGCGGAGTACCGGAGCCTGCTGCAGAGGTTGAAGGAGTCCAGGAAACCAGTCATTGTGACTGGCATCCTCCCTCGCTGTGGAGCCAGTGAGGAGTGGTACTCGAGAGCTCTGTCTGTGAACAGCTCAGTTCAGAACTTATGTTCAGCTATGGGGCTTAGTTATGTAGACTTATGGGATCAGTTCTATGAGTGGCATAGGTACTATATGAAGGATGGGCTTCACTTATCGGATGAGGGGGCAAGGGCTTTGGGAGATGCCTACAGAAGTGTCATTCAGGGAAACTAGGTAGGAGGGGGGTTCAGGGACGCTAGTACTAGGGCATCAAGAAGTAAGCATTGGTAGAAGTTCATGTCAGAATAGGACAGTAGATCATAATTCCCTCAGAATTAGTAGAGTCAGCTCAAAGTATAAGATCACATGTGTGTTGCTGAATGCCCAAAGTATTAGGTCTAAATTTGATGAGTTTGAGTGTTATGTTGCCCTTGAAAAGCCTGATATCATTTGTGTAACCGAGACATGGGTTAGTGAGGGGTATAATAGGGATAGGCTACAGGATTTTGAGTTACAAGGGTATAACATGTTCTCATACTGCAGAGAATCACGGCAGGGAGGCGGAGTGTTTGTATATGTAAATAGCTTGTACTGCACTACTAGAGTTGATGATTCTAGTAAAGTAAAGGAAGTAGAATCAATCTGGCTTGACATTAAAATTGGTACAGGAAACAGAGGAAGGTTGAGGATAGGTGCATTTTACAGACCAGGGAATCTTCCAAGGAACTCCCAAGCTGAAACAGACCAAGATATTTGTGAGGAAATACGTAGGAACTTTCGGGCTCAGTGTCTTATTATGGGAGATTTTAACTTAAGAGGATACGAAAGTATAGCAGAGGAAACAAATGAGTGTAGGTTGTATAGGCAAATCTTTGAAGAGGAGCTTTTCATGCATCAGTTTGTAACAGAGCCAACCAGACATTGCTCCATTCTAGACCTTGTATTCTCAGACAACAGTGATCTAGTTAGTGACATAAGTATTTGTGCAGGTCTAGGAACCAGTGATCACAATATGGTTAAATTCAATATCTCATCAGAAATGAGGCCCAAAGATAACCTTATTATGGTTCCAAACTTCAGCCGGGCTGATTTTGATGGTATTAGAAATGACCTCGCACAGATAAAATGGAACGTTGAGTTGGCAGGTTTAGATGCATGTGAGGCCTGGAATGTTTTCAAAGCTAGATTAAGCCAAATTCAAAATCGGCATATACCCCTCAGGCACAAACGTAACAGAACCAAGGGCAATCCAGTTTGGCTTACCCCAGAAGTAAGGAGTGCTATACAAGCTAAAAGAAGTGCATTTGGCATTTTGAAGGGATCTTCACTAGATATAAATCAGAAGGCCTACCAGAATGCAAGAAATTCAGTTAAGAAAAAGGTCAGAGCAGCTAAAAGGGCAAAGGAACTTGATTTAGCTAGACATTGTAATGCAGATAGTAAGAAGTTCTTCAGTTTTTATAAGTTAAGTACAGTTTCCAAAAATATAGGTCCATTTAAGGTAGATGATGTGTTAGTTAGCAAGGACAGTGAAATGGTTGAAGTGCTTAATGATCAGTTTCAATCTGTCTTTACTATTGAGGACCAGAGTAGTATTGCAGCACTTCAGCCTGAGCTAGAGACAGAGGAGACTATAGGAGAGCTAGGTGGCATAAGTAGTGAACTTGTTCTAGAATATCTAAAGAAAGTAAGGCCTAACAAGGCAGAAGGACCTGATGAAATCCATGCTAGACTTTTAAGAGAATCTGAAAGGGAGTTGTCGGTTCCATTAGCCATAATATTTTCTAAATCACTTGCAGATAGTAAAATTCCACTTGATTGGAAAAGAGCAAATGTTGTTCCTATTCATAAAAAGGGAGATAGAAGTAAAGAGGAAAACTATAGACCAGTTAGTCTGACCTCATTAGTCTGCAAGGTGCTTGAATCAATCATCAAAGATAAGATTGTTGAATTCTTGGAGCAAAATGAACTCATCAAAGATACACAGCATGGCTTTAGGAAGGGCCGTTCTTGTTTAACTAATCTTCTGGAGTTTTTGGATGTTGCAACAGATAGCGTTGATCAGGGTAAACAGCTAGATGTAGCTTTTCTTGATTTCAGTAAAGCATTTGACAAAGTCCCCCATACAAGACTGGGGTTGCAACTTAAAATTCATGGGATCAGGGGCAAGATTCTGGATTGGATAGAAACGTGGCTTTCAGGACGCCAGCAAAGGGTTATATTGAATGGGTGCCAATCACAATGGAAGGAGGTTCTCAGTGGGGTTCCACAGGGCTCAGTCCTGGGCCCATTGCTTTTTATAATATTTGTGAATGCAATTGAGAACAGTATAGACAGCAAAGTCTTGAAATTTGCAGACGATCTAAAAGTTGTCAGGATTATTAGAGGAAAACATGATCAGGATGTTTTGCAATCAGATCTGGACAAGCTAGTTGAGTGGTCTGAAGCATGGCAGATGAAATTCAATTTGAGTAAATGTAAGATTATGCACGCTGGACGGGTTAGCAGTAAACATAGGTATGAAATGGGTGGGCAGAAAATGGAGCAGATTGAAAAGGAAAGAGATTTAGGTGTCGTGGTAAACAATAGACTATCAGCGTCAGACCAGGTTGTAGAAGCTAGGAAAAAGGCACTTAGAATGCTAGTGGCCATTAACAGAAATGTTTCCTACAAGAGTGAAAAGGTAATAACAAAACTGTATTGTGCATACGTTAGACCACATTTGGAGTATTGTGTACAAGCCTGGTCTCCAACATATGAGAAAGATTGCTGGTTGTTAGAAAGAGTTCAAAAAAGGGCAACAAAAATGATTAATTGTCTTGGTAGTTTACCTTATGAAGATAGATTAAGGAAATTGGGTATGTTTTCACTTAGATATAGAAGGCTAAGAGGAGATCTAATTGAAGTCTTCAAATTTGTAAATAGTCAGCATTCTGGATATTTAAAGGGTATGTTTGAGTTCAATAGGGAAAATCGAGGTAGAGGTCATCAGCATAAACTCATTATGAAACAAAGTAGGACTAGGCTACGACAGTCATTTTTCAGTAGAAGGGTTGTAGGACATTGGAATATGCTACCAGGGGATGTCGCTGATGCAGTGACACTTGCTTCCTTCAAAATTAGATTAGATAAATACTTTACAGAGAAGGGATTAGTTCATAAATACTCGTGGGATTAGCCTTCTTTTATGCAGGTAGAGTAAGGTGATTTGAAGGGGCGAGACTGGTGGAGGGGGGGGGGATGGGGTGCAACCTCGGATGGGCCCAAGAGGCTCTTTGTTGCACTTTTCTTTTATGTCTTTATGTCTTTTATGTCTTACCCAGTGGGGCGCGGGGTCCCGCTGGGGGGGGGGGGGGGGGGGAGAATCTGCCCTCACTCCTGGATTTTCTCAATAACTTGAAAACTATGATAGATATAAACGTGAAACTTTCCGTACCATACGCTGCATCAATTCTACGTCTTCTCACCAAATTGCAATGAAATTGATATAGTAATGTGGGAGATAATGACGTTTTAATTTACGTCATGCCATGCAATTTTTGGTGGAAAAACGATAAATGTTGGAAAAATCGTTAAAAATATAGCTGTCTATATATATGGCGCAAGGTCAACATTCCAAATTTGACCTACACGGCGATGTTATATATCTGTGAACTTGTCTTGAAGATAGGAATGCTTTGGTATTAAAATAATTGCGCGATCGCAGATGATTATAAAGCAAACTGATTTTGTTCGGGCTTTCTTTACACCAAGAAGGAAGTTATGAAGTTACTATTCGACATTGAAATTAAAATGAATTTAAAAGTTGCCATTGACGATCAGGCGTTATTTAAGCGCAATTGAATTCCTCGCAACAAGACAAGTTTCAAGATATATAACATCGCCACATAGGCCACAATTGGAAACCTAATTGTGGCCTGGACAATGGCACCTTGACATTGACCTTAGGTGAAGGTCACCAAATGTTAGAAAGAGATCATACAGCATATCATTCAACGCGTCTTGACGAAAATAACCAAATGATGTCCACTTTACCTTTTTATCTTTATTCAGTCAAAAGTTATTGGAGAATATCATCTTTCACAACAATAATATATAGAATGACAAAATTTAGCATATTTGAAGACAAATAACCATCAATTGTATTGGCTTCAGTTTGAACGACACTTTTTTAACTTAACAATAATAAAGTCAAAATAGCAAATACATTAGGCTTGGGTAGGTATCCAAAAAAGATTAAAAAAAAGACTAACTTTGAAATTTAAGGTCAAGGCCATCAAATGTCAGAAAGAGATCATGCTGCAGAGCATTCAACTTGTCTTGATGAGAACAGCAAAATGACGTTTACCGTAGCATACTATTTGTATTCAGTCAAAAGTTATTAGCGAATAGCTTCTTTTTGTGTATATAAAATAGGATGTAAAATGACAGAATTTGAGATATTTGGAGGCAAATATCCCTCAATTGTATTTTTGTACTTAAATGACGCGTCCTTACACGTAAGAATAGCATAGCAAAAAATTAGAAACACGTTTAAGAAAAGGTATCCAAAACAGTTGTACAATTTCGAAAACGTACTAAATTTGAAAGTTTCGAAAATGAGAAAAAAATCAACATCACCATGTTATAAAACAGCTCATTGCCATTCTAATGACATATAATACATCTATATTGCTTCATAAATTCTCCGCCATATGAACTGACAAAGATTTACCTGCACCGTGACCTTATAAAAACGCCCGAGGCAATATCTCCTGAACCACTGCTTGCATTGCAATACAACTTTCACAGCTCACTTTAGCGCCCCAGGTTACCCCATATACCAATTTTTCCCATAATGGGTGACATGACGGTGTCATTTTGCACTTTGTTTTTGTCGATTTGTCGTGGAATGCCCCAGCTACAAAACGAAGAACATTGGGATGTTTTAACTGAACCTAATTACCCTACTTAATACTAGAAGACGTATTCCACAAAACATAGGTACCTATGTAAGGAAATTCACTCACGCGCTCTTCTGCCACCCAGCAGGCAGCAGGAGACTGCAGGCAGCTGCGACGCTGCATGTAAAATTATAACTTACGTTGGTTGTGAATCACTCCAAAATAGCGTCAGATGCGCCACTTTCTCTATCCCTACCGCTACCAAAATGCTAGCAAATAGAGGAAACACGAATGAGTCAAAACAAAATATATTTATTTCGCAAGACGTTATTTTTTCGCATGCTGTACCCATTTTCATCGCTAGTTTCAGCGGATTTCGGGAGGGGCTAATTTCTATTGCCGCCCCTGTCGAGCTTGGCATGTGTGTGTGTGTGGGGGGGGGGGGGGAGGGCTTTTGCTCCTGCTGCCCCCTTTGGATCCGCCAGTAATTCCATACAACATAGGTAGCTATACAAGGAAATTCACTCACGCGCTCCTCTGTCATCCAGCAGGCAGCAGGAGACCAAAGGCTGCGACGCACACTGCGTGTAAAATTATAACTTACGTTGGTTGTGAATCACTCCAAAATAGCGTCAGACTTTCCCTATCCCTACTGCTAACAAATTGCTACCAAATATAGGAAACACTAACGAAGCAAAAACACGATTTCTTTATTTCGCAAGAAGTTATTTTTCCGCAGGCAGTACCCATTTTTGATTGCCAGTTTCAGCGAATTTTGAGGGGGGCTAATTTATATTGCCGCTCCTGCATCGAGCTTGGGATGGGGGGAGGGGGACCCCCCCCCCTACTAACACAACCCAAAATTGCCAGATTTGCTCATGAATGTGAATACTCAAAGCAAACTAACGGTAAATATTGCATTGTAAGAGCATATACTTATACATAAATTAATGAAATTGTGATTGATACCAAAAATCACCGGAAAAAGCCGTGTTCTTACAAGCTATAGACCCATTTACCCCAATCGCCCCAATCTCTCCAAACGCCCCAAACGCCCCAATCGTCCCAAACGCAAAATCCTTCGTGAAAACGGCTATAGCTGGGCTGAACGGGTGGAGGCGGTGAGGCCGGCAGTCGGCTCGTAGTGGTTTACTGTAGCATGGCAAACGTACTGGCGGGTGGATGGAAGAGCCGGATAATTTCGGTGATATGCCATAATAAAATGCACTGCGATGTGCAGAATGGGAATCATTCACACATCTGTTTTCTATGGTCACCAATTAATATTTCAAAGCACATTCTTCCTAAATAATAGGTGAGGCTCGGCCTCAGTTGCCTCATATGACGAACCGCCACTCACTCAGGCGTGGGGGGGGGGGGGGGGGGCAAGGTGTTCGGCCCCCACTCCCATATGGGCCAATGCTAAAATCCCGCTAATCTGGGTTGGGGTGGAGCGAGGCCGGAGCGATCCTGCCCCCCCCCCCCCTCGGCCCCCCGGTGGCGACGCCCCTGGCGGCAGACGTTCGGTTTAGCCTTCTTGCCAGTTGCCACTTATCCTGTTAGGTACCGCCGGATGTGTTAGGTAGCTGGCTGTTCCTGCCCCTCAGCTGCTCGTGCCGAGCTGATCAGGCGGAGTGGTGAGGTGTACCGACCATAGGCGTACCCAAGGAGGGGGGGGGGGCAAACGGGGCAATTGCCATTCCCCTGAAGGTCCGCACGTGTCCCCTTGGCCGTATGTGCCCCTTTCGAAATAGAGCCCGAAGCGCCCTATTTCGAACAATTATTTTTTGGATGTGAAAGTATGCCCTTCTAAAAATATAGTGAGCCAAATCCGGGGATTTTTTTTGGTGGGGGTACCTTATGCCCCCTGATAAAAATTGCCCCCTCCTGGAGTGAATCCTGGGTAGGCCACTGGTACCGACTGGCAGCTGATTAGATCCGCCCTCTTCACCGCAGGGACGCCGCCCTGCGGCGTCCCTGCGGCCCAAACGACACGTGAGTGACCGGCCCCAGCCGGCCCGACCTGGACTGGGTCTGGAGAGTGTTGGCGGTGTCACCTCCATCTCGGGACGGTGCATGCTCTCAGCGCTGTTGCTCGATGCTGTGTTGTCCTCCGGTAGTGTCCTCTGCCTGTCCTCCTCTGCTCTGTCCTCCTCTGCTCTGTCCTCCTCTGTTATGTCCTCCTATGCCCAGTGCTCCCCATTCTATCCTCCTTTGCTCTGCCCTCCTCTGCTCTGCCCTCCTCTGTTCTGCCCTCCTCTGTTCTGCCCTCCTTTGCCCTGCCCTCCTTTGCTCTGCCCTCCTCTGCTCCGCCCTCCTTTGCTCTGTCATCCTCTACTCTATCTCCTCTGTTCTGTCCTCCTATGCTCTGTCCCCCTCTGCTCTATCCTCCTCTGTTCTGTCCTCCTATGCTCTGTCATCCTCTGCTCTATCCTCCTCTGCTCTGCCCTCCTTTGCCCTGTCCTCAGCTCTGCCCTCCTTTGCTCTGTCCTCCTCTGCTCTGTCATCCTCTACTCTATCTCCTCTGCTCTATCCTCCTCTGCCCTCCTATGCTCTACCCTCCTCTGCCCTGTCCTCTCCATTCTATCCTCCTCTACTCTATCCCCTCTGCCTCCGAGGTGATTGTGATGGCTCCAATGGAATGTGTAACACCCCAGGGACATCGCAGTTAGGTATAGCTTAGTGCTGCGTGCGTGCCCTTCGTTAGCTGCAATGCTGCAATGCTCCATCGCATCACGTAGTGCACTAAAAAGCTGCATCTCAGTCCTTGCGTCTGTTGCGAATGCTGCATCGCCGTGCATTGAGTGTTGGCTGGATCGGATCGGATCGGATCGGATGCCTCCTTTGATTTAGGCGTTCGTCGGTGACGGGGCGGATATCAGCGAGCACGGTCGGTGACTACTGCTCACGTATTTGTGACTCCCGTCTCCTCTGGATGCACCGTGTCTCCTCTGGGTGTACCGTGTCTCCTCCGGGAGCACCGTGTCTCCTCTGGGTGCACCGTGTCTCCTCTGGGAACACCGTGTCCCCTCTGGGTGCACCGTGTCTCCTCTGGGAACACCGTGTCCCCTCTGGGTGCACCGTGTCTCCTCTGGCTGAACCGTGTCTCCTCTGGGTGCATCGTGTCTCCTCTGGGAGCACCGTGTCTCCTCCGGGAACACCGTGTCCCCTCTGGGTGCACCGTGTCTCCTCCGGGAGCACCGTGTCCCCTCTGGGTGCACCGTGTCTCCTCCGGGAGCACCGTGTCTCCTCTGGATGCACCGTGTCTCCTCTGGATGCACCGTGTCTCCTCTGGGTGCACCGTGTCTCCTCTGGCTGAACCGTGTCTCCTCTGGGTGCACCGTGTCTCCTCTGGGAGCACCGTGTCTCCTCCGGGAACACCGTGTCCCCTCTGGGTGCACCGTGTCTCCTCCGGGAGCACCGTGTCTCCTCTGGGTGCACCGTGTCTCCTCTGGATGCACCGTGTCTCCTCTGGGAGCACGGTGTCTCCTCTGGGTGCACCGTGTCTCCTCTGGGTGCACCGTGTTTCCTCTGGGTGCACCGTGTCTCCTCTGGCTGCACCGTGTCTCCTCTGGCTGCACCGTGTCTCCTCTGAAAGCACCGTGTCTCCTCTGGGTGCACCGTGTCTCCTCTGGCTGAACCGTGTCTCCTCTGGGTGCACCGTGTCTTCTCTGGGTGCACCGTGTCTCCTCTGGGTGCACCGTGTCTCCTCTGGGAGCACCGTGTCTCCTCCGGGAACACCGTGTCCCCTCTGGGTGCACCATGTCTCCTCCGGGAGCACCGTGTCTCCTCTGGCTGAATCGTGTCTCCTCTGGGTGCACCGTGTCTCCTCCGGGAGCACCGTGTCTCCTCTGGGTGCACCGTGTCTCCTCTGGGAGCACCGTGTCTCCTCTGGCTGAACCGTGTCTCCTCTGGGTGCACCGTGTCTCCTCTGGGAGCACCGTGTCTCCTATGGGTGCACCGTGTCTCCTCTGGGTGTACCGTGTCTCCTCTGGGTGCACCGTGTCTCCTCTGGGTGCACCGTGTCTCCTCTGGGTGTACCGTGTCTCCTCTGGGTGCACCGTGTCTCCTCTGGGTGCACCGTGTCTCCTCTGGCTGAACCGTGTCTCCTCTGGGTGCACCGTGTCTCCTCTGGCTGCACCGTGTGCAGTGGCGGATCCAGGGGGGGGGGGGGTCACGGGGGTCATGATCCCCACCCCCTGATCCATGGGGGCACCACAGGGCCGTGTGTGCACCACCGCGCCGGGGCACCAGGGGCACCACCAAAATAAAGCAAAAAAATCTGCGCAGCTACGCGGCGCAAATCATTCAGTGTTTTTTTTTTTTTAACCAAGGGTACTACCGCGCCGGTGTACCCAGGGTACTACCGCGCCGGTGTACCAAGGGCACCACCGCGCCGGTGCAGGGTTGGTGCTTTGAGTGGCCCCGACCAAAAGTTGCACTTACAAAAATGACCCCAGCTCAGCTGGGGTCATTTTTCATGATCACATGAATACCCTAAAATAGGTCATACTTCACATGAATACCCTAACACCTGGCTGCACGCTCACATCATCCCCATATCTTAACCCGCGCCGTGCCGGGGGGAGGGCGTGTTTAGACACTTCCCTCAGGTTTTTCGCGGATAGCGGGAAAACGGCGGCGCGCAGCGCCGCCGTTTTTGGCACAGCTATTTGGGCATCAATTCCCACATTATGTAAAACAAATACCTCGGGTCATCTCGGGTCAGGTCACCAGACCAGGTCACGTGACCCCATCTCCAAAAGAACTTGTGGTCGTACCACAGTCACAGTTTGTGGATGATGGGTTTTACACTTACAGGATTTCATAAGGTCATATACATCTACAATTCGCTTGTCTTGGATTTTGTATATCAGCGACCTAAGGTCGGGTCAATTTCGTGACCTCCCATTATAAGTCAATGGGGAAATATTCAAATGCTTCCTATTCCAAGGATACGCAAGATAGCAGTATAATTCCTTCTAGATCATGTTATTATAGGCCATTCTTGATGACTTAGGTGCCATTTTTGTTCAGTGACCCCTACAGGGTCAGGCGAGGTCATCCGAGGTCACCAACATTTTTATGGCAATAACTCTCAACATAATGACGATAGATAAGTGAAACCGAAACCAATATGTTTCTATAGTCACGGCACGTCTTCCCATATGCAACATGACCCACTTGGGTGATCACTTAACCTTGACCTAAGGTCACATTTGTAAGTTGACCTAACCTGGTCAACACTAATATGAGAAGCGCCTTGACGAGACAAACACGATAGCGTCAAAAATATTGCTTTGTCTTTATCAGGTAAAAAGCTATTCGTGATAAACTGTTTTTTAGCCTTAAATAGCCTTTTGACATTTGATGAGCTCTGGAGCCTAAACTATTGACCTGAGCTAAAATATAAGGACACTTTAACGATTGCATTTTTGAGCTTTCCGTTGTTTCCGTTTCTTCCTAGCAATCATAGTTCCTGTGATATCTGGCAGTTTCTGGAGCGAAGTCCTAAAACTGGAAAATCTGACATTTGATGACCTCAATATTGACTTGAGCAAAAAATATCCGAAGTGCCTTCGAATGTGCTTGTTGAGAGCTTTCGTACGCCCTTTTCCGCGTCTTTCTAGTCCTGTTAATTTTCGAGTTAGAGGGGGGTCTACCCCCCCGCACGGCGAAGGTGGCGCCGAGCACCGGTACGGCACGGGTTAAAACCAAACAAAGATCTATAGCTAATTATTGTGCGATATTCGCTTTTGGACACATTTATATTGGTAAATTAAATATTATATACTAATTTTACATGTCTAATTTCATCAGAACTGCACTCAAAACAGGGACATTATCAGTACTTACCTAACAATAATAATTTGCATCACCCGTCAATCGCCTCAGCCGACCGCCCGCAGCGATTCCGCCATTACAACTGAAATGTAAACAACGTGGGCGCAGAAATGCGTCAGATACCAAGTTTACCATATGACGTCATATGTATCTGGTCGACCACTAAACCCTATCACGCTCTCACTAAACCTCCGTTCCTGGCGGAGCGCCGGCCTTGTATTTGAGACCGAAAGTCGGCCGCGCAGGGCCGCCAATGCCGTGACCTTGCTGGATACATATCTGACGCATTTCAAAAAAAAAAATAACGTTGCTTACATTTCAGTTGTAATTTGGGGGAGCAACTCGGCGCAGTGGTAAGATACTTGCCTTCTGTGCCGGGGACCGGGGTTCAATCCCTCGGCGGGCCTCTGAAAAAGTCTGCCCGGCTCCCCATACCCCTCGGAACAGGGTGAGAGTTCCAATTAGCACCTTGGTTCCAAGAGGATACGGTACTTGGCAGGCACGTAGCCAAGGGGAGGGCGGCGGGGGCGGCCGCTTTTCTTAAAAAATTGGTGAGGCAAAATGCAATATCGGCTTGTTGTTTTGCATGGTTGAAGTTAAAAATGAACATTTTAACTCCAGGAAACCTTCAAATCTGACAAAAGTTGGTGGGGCAAAGCATAAAGTTGGTGGGGCAGTTGCCCCACCATTCGAATAGGAAACTCCACCCGTGGTGCTTGGTCCACAAACCAAACCAAACCAACCTTTTAACATTAGCGAAGGAGTAAGATAAGAGCTCCTTCGCTGTCAAAATAGGAGTGACTTAGGAGCAAAATGTTATTTAGATAAGTTAGAGAGCTTGAATCGGTCTTTCTTTCAGGGCATGTTGTTTGTAATTCGGCCCAGTCGAATTATCTATATAGTCTTTCAAAAATTGCGAGTTATTATTTATTTGTATAGGGGTAAGGGATTCTCCGATCAGATGATGTCACCATCCCTAAGTCGGATTCATGTCAAATCCCCGGATGACTCTACCTTCGTATAGGGTCTTCCACCATGCGCCATAAACGACGCAATTGCGCAAGATGCACGGTATAACTGGAATGTGAATGTTCATGCTGAATTAACCGGATTTTCTACTATTTACAGTAGAACTCTCAAAGTACCAGAACAATGAGATCGACTGTCCTGACAGTCGATCTCAGACTCACTCCATTGAAAATACACAAGCACCCCGACCCCCACCCCTGGGGAGCAATTGTCTAACTAGATAACTGGTATATATTTTTTGTCGGTAATATGGGTGAAACTAAATTATTGAGAATCAAGAGCTGAAACGCAACTGCTAATTTAAACAAATGTAAATGTACATACATGCTGACGTGATGAATATGATGATTAAGCGAATATTACATCTGAAGTGGTTTTGACGATCAGTATTTCTAACGACATGATCGCTTAGTAAATTTTCCCAGGAATGACATAGCCATAGGTAATTATTTTTACTAGCATTTTGACCCCGAGTACTTCATGGGAAGGGGCATTTTGTCCCCGACCTTACCCATAAGGACAGAACACTTTACCACCCCTGCGCCGGTGTGCCAGGGGCACCATCGTGACGGTAGGCGGCACTGTGGGGCGAGGGGAGACACCGGGGAACTGTGCCAGGTGCCTACTTGAATCCAGGGGGGAAAACAATGGTCTGGTGCCGCCATGAAATCACAAGCATTGGTCGCTGGCAAACAAAAATCGCGAAATGATGCTAAATGACTAAATGACTGTGAATGTTGGTCCTCGTGTCGCCGTGAACTCGAATTCCAAGGCCCGCCCCCGGAGCTCCCTACTCGCCTCACGAAAGTAGGGGCATGCGCACTCCATCTCGGTCCCATCAGCCTCAGAACCCTCCACCAAATCATTTCCTCCATGCATAACTCACCTGCCCGCGGTCCCGACGGGCTTTGCATTCGGATTTTCAAGCTATCTTTCAACTCTATCGGCCACATCATGCTTCGTCTAGTCAATTCCTGCATCGTATCCAATGATATCCCCGCCGCCTAGAAACACTCCCTCGTCTATCCTATCTATAAATCCGGAGATCCTACTAATCCTTCAAACTACCGACCCATATCACTACTTCCAGTCATTGCCAAAATAGTAGAGCGCACGGTCCAGCGTCAGCACCTCAACTATTACCTCAACTCCAACAAACTTCTATCTCCATCCCAGCACGGCCTCCGGCCCCGGCACTCTACCGAGACGGCTCTCTCATTTGTCACGGACAGCATACTTTCGGCCACTGAACAAGGTTATATCTCTTTCTTGTGCTTGATTGACCTGAGTAAATGTTTCGATGTCATCAATCATGATAAATTGTTAGAAAAACTGCAGTTGCTGGGAGTCGACACAACCTGGTTACAAAATTATCTTGGCAGTCACACTCAGAGTGTTAGCATCACTGGCTCTGATGGTCGTATTAGTGCCTCTTCCCGTCAGGCAATCAATCAGGGCGTCCTCCAGGGCTCTAGCCCTGGTCCTGTGTTCTTCTGCGCGTTTGCCAATGACCTGAGTCTGTACGCCGGCGACGCACAAGTCGTGCAGTATGCCGACGACACTCAGGTCATTGTTTCAGGCCCAAAATCTGCGATACCGAACCTTGTCTCTCGCCTGGAGCACTCTCTGTCGTGTCTTGGCGATTATTTCCACTTGAACGGACTTAAAGTTAACGTTTCCAAATTTGAGTTTATCGTTTTCGGTTCCAAGCAAAATTTGCGCAATCTCCCAACTAGCAATGTCTCTTACCGTGATACATGTCTGACGCCTAGCAACAAAGTGAAAAATCTCGGTCTTATTTTTGACAGGCATCTGTCCTGGGACGCACATGTTCGAGCCCTCTCGCGTAAGTGCTGTGGTATCCTAATTGCCCTCTCCCACCTTCGTCATTACCTTCTTCCCGAGACCCTTCCTGAAATTGTTACAGCCTTGGTCATCTCGCACATCCGCTACTGCCTTACAATATATGGGAACGGCACTGCCAAGAATCTTGCCGCTATCCAAAAGATTGTGAACTTCGCTGCCTGGGTCATCTCAGGCAAGCGTAAATTTGATCATGTGTCTGATGTGCGAGAGCGAGATGCACTCGGCTGGCTCGAATCCCCCCAACTTTTCCACTACCAGTCCTTATGCCTTCTTCACAAAATCACCAGTGCCAGAGAACCTGAGTGCATCGCCCGCCAGATCTGTGCCAACCGAGACAATCCTGCTCATGCCCGCTCAACCCGACAGGATCATCATCTCCTACAGTTACCCGCTATCCGCACAGAGGTCGGGCGGCGTCGATTTATGTACAGGGTCCCACAGCAGATGAACGAGTTACCAGCGGACATTCGGGGCTTGAAGGGAGCGCACTTTAGAACAAGGCTGAAGGCTTACCTACGTGATCTCGGTGGCTCTTAATCCGTGTGTTTTTAGTGCTTTAGTGTCATTTTAGCATTCATCCGTTTTTGTTATGTTTCTTATAGTCATGTCATAGTTGGCCTGTGTATGTCTGCCGCCCCCGCCGCCCTCCCCTTGGCTACGTGCCTGCTCCAGAGGCCAAAAATAAAAAAAATCCGTTTTTTTGCTAAATCATTTTTTGCTATTAACTTTTTACTTAATAAAGATAACGGAAACTGTTTACGCCATTGTGTTTATCTTGTCAAGGCGCTTTGAATGATATATATATATATATATGGTGACCTTGTTAAGTCAACTTAACAATTTGACCTAAGGTCAAGGTCAAGTGGTGACCCAAGTAGGGCATGTTGCATATGGGAAGACGTGTCTCGACGAGACAAACACATTGATGCCTGTTTTACTTCTCTATCTTCATTATGTCGAGTTATTGACAAAAAAAGTGATGGTGACCTCGCATGACCTCAAATGACCCAATAGGGGTCACTGAACAAAACTTACACTTGGATCATCAAGAATATCCTATAATAACAAGATCCAGAAGTAATTGGACTAGTACCATGCATATCCTTGAAATAGGAAGCATTTGTATATTTCCCCATTGACTTATTATGGGGAGGTTGCGAAATTGACCTGACCTTAGGTCACCGATATCAAAATTCCCAGTTAAACGAATTGTAAGTACTGATGCCCTCATGACATCCTGTAAGTTTCAACCTGATCGGTGAAAAACTCTGGCTTTGGCACAACTGCAAACATTTTTGGTGGTGGGGTCACTTGACCTGGTCTGTTGACCTGACCTGAGATGACCCGATCATATTTTTTTTCTCAAAATGTGCGCAATTGATGTCCTAACAGGTGTATCAAAACCCGGCGGCGCTGCGCGCCGCCGTTTTTTCGCTATCTTTGAAAAACATGAGGGGGGGGGGGGGGCGGAAATCAACCCCCCCTGCAGTGCCCGGGTTAATAAAGTACTACTGCCACTAAATTAAAATGTCTAAATTATGCCAAAAAATGCCCCTTCATGCCTACTGTCCCTTGGGCTATGAACAAGGGCGGATCCAGAATGGGTGGTTTGGGTCAGTTCGGGGGGCAAATCCCAAAAAGTCTTTACGCAATTCTGAAAAATCATCTGATTTCGCTTGCTTGTGCATCGATAACTGATTTAAACAAACTTTTCTTAGTAAAGTTGCTTAGATTTTATATTATTTCAGGAAATGTGTCAAATTTGCGCCGATTTCAGGTGGTTTGAAGGGCCATGGCCCCGTGCCCCCCCCCCCCTGGATCCGCCTATGGCTATGAAGGGGCACCAACGTGCCTTTATACCAGAGGCAACAACGTATCGGACTCGAGGGGCCCTGATGGCCCCCTGGCTGATACATATAGATTATAGAACCTTTCGATTTTTTAGGGCCTCTATCCAGACAAAAACAAAATAAAACAAAAAATTCCGCGCGGCTACGCGGCGCAAAACAATCAGTGTTCTTTTCCAGTACCTAATATAGATAATATAATATAGACAGGGTCTAATATAGACTGTACACACAGGCGACCGTAGGAGGGGGGGGGGGGATATGGGGCCATGGACCCACATTTGGCCTTAAATGGGAAGAGGCAACATGTCTTTTTACACCACCTTTTGCTACAGACATATTTCCTCGTTTTGACCCTGCATGCCGGTTCCAATAGGAAAAATTAGTTCTCCAACACGCTCAAAACTTCAATTTTTGGTGATGCTTCGCGGCGCAATAATAGTTTATCGCACGCATAAGATTTACTGCTCGTAAAAAACGGCTTCCAATCTCCCTGGTCACGAACCTCGACTTCCCTCTTGGTCAATTCTTCATCAGCCGTCTGGGGCCGCCCTTGACTGTACAAATAATATATTTTAGCACCATCCGCGGCACCTTAAATGATAGAAAAGGTACGACTGATATTGCAAATATCTATAGCCAACGTTGTCAGTTAAAAAAACACCCTCAAATCAAATAGGGGCACCCTCAAAATATAGTGGACCATATCTGTTGAGTTTTCAGATTTGGGTATAGGTAGGGGCACCACTGCAATTGATGACCCCCTTGAAGATTTTCTGGATCCGCCCCTGACCGTGTCTTCTCTGGCTGCTTCGTGTCTCCTCTGAAAGGGAAATAATACGCCGAATAGCCTATTCCTGGCATTGGGAAAGTGCCAACTGGCGTGTGCCTATTATCGGAAATTGGCAGCTCACTTCAGCTAAGTCGGAGTTGTTGGGTCCAATGTTCCTGACACTGCTGATAGCCACAGGTCTCTGTCCACAGGTCTCTGTCCACAGGTCTCTGTCAGGTCTCTGTCAGGTCTCTGTCCGGTCTCTGTCCGGTCTCTGTCAGGTCTCTGTCAGGTATCTGTCCACAGGTCTCTGTCCACAGGTCCCTGTCCACAGATCTCTGTCCACAGGTCTCTGTCAGGTCTCTGTCCACAGGTCTGTCAGATCTCTGTCAGGTCTCTGTCCACAGGTATCTGTCAGGTCTCTGTCCACAGGTCTCTGTCCACAGGTCTCTGTCCACAGATTTCTGTCCACAGGTCTCTGTCAGGTATCTGTCCACAGGTCTCTGTCAGGTCTCTGTCAGGTCTCTGTCTACAGGTCTCTGTCCACAGGTCTCTGTCAGGTCTCTGTCAGGTCTCTGTCAGGCCTCTGTCAGGTCTCTGTCAGGTCTCTGTCCACAGGTCTATGTCAGGTCTCTGTCAGGTATCTGTCCACAGGTCTCTGTCCACAGGTCTCTGTCCACAGGTCTCTGTCAGGTATCTGTCCACAGGTATCTGTCAACAGGTCTCTGTCAGGTCTCTGTCAGGTCTCTGTCAGGTCTCTGTCAGGTCTCTGTCCACAGGTCTATGTCAGGTCTCTGTCCACAGGTATCTGTCAGGTTTCTGGCAGGTCTCTGTCCACATGTCTCTGTCCACAGATCTATGTCAGGTCTCTGTCCACAGGTCTCTGTCAGGTCTCTGTCCACAGGTCTATGTCAGGTCTCTGTCAGGTCTCTGTCCACAGGTCTCTGTCGGGTCTCTGTCCACATGTCTCTGTCAGGTCTCTGTCCACAGGTCTCTGTTAGGTCGCTGTCCACAGGACTATGTCAGGTCTCTGTCAAGTCTCTGTCCGCAGATATCTATACACAGGTCTCTGTCCACAGGTCTCTGTCAACAGGTCTCTGTCAGGTATCTGTCCACATGTCTCTGTCAGGTATCTGTCCACAGGTCTCTGTCCACAGGTCTGTCCACAGGTTTCTGTCCACAGGTCTCTGTCCACATGTCTCTGTCAGGTCTCTGTCAGGTCTCTGTCAGGTCTCTGTCAGGTCTCTGTCCACAGGTCTCTGTCCACAGGTCTCTGTCCACAGGTCTTTGTCAGGTCTCTGTCCACAGGTATCTGTCCACAGGTCTCTGTCAGGTCTCTGTCAGGTCTCTGTCAGGTCTCTGTCAGGTCTCTGTCAGGTCTCTGTCCACAGGTCTCTGTCCACAGGTCTCGGTCAGGTCTCTGTCCAAAGGTTTATGTACACAGGTCTCTGTCAGGTCTCTGTCAGGTCTCTAGCAGGTATATGTCAGGTCTATGTCAGATCTCTGTCAGATCTCCGTCCACAGGTCTATGTCAGGTATCTGTCCACAGGTCTATGTCCACAGGTCTCTGTCCACAGGTCTCTGTCAGGTATATGTCCACAGGTCTCTGTCACGTCTGTCAGGTATCTGTCCACAGGTCTCTGTCAGGTATCTGTCCACAGGTCTATGTCAGGTCTCTGTCAGGTCTATGTCAGGTCTCTGTCAGGTCTCTGTCAGGTATCTGTCCACAGGTCTCTGTCATGTCTCTGTCAAATCTCTGTCAGGTCTCTGTCTGGTATCTGTGAGGTCTCTTTCAGGTCTCTGTCAGGTCTCTGTCAGGTCTCTGTCAGGTATCTGTCCACATGTCTCTGTCCACAGGTCTGTCAGGTCTCTGTCCGAAGGTATCTGTACACAGGTCTCTGTCAGGTCTCTGTCCACAGGTCTCTGTCAGGTCTCTGTCAGATATCTGTCCACAGGGGTCTGTCCACAGGTCTCTGTCCACAGGTCTCTGTCAGGTCTCTGTCAGGTCTCTGTCAGGTATCTAGCAGGTATATGTCAGGTCTGTGTCAGGTCTATGTCAGATCTCTGTCAGGTCTCCGTCCACAGGTCTATGTCAGGTATCTGTCCACAGGTCTAGGTCCACAGGTCTCTGTCCACAGGTCTCTGTCAGGTATATGTCCACAGGTCTCTGTCAGGTCTCTGTCACGTCTCTGTCAGGTATCTGCCCACAGGTCTCTGGCAGGTATCTGTCCACAGGTCTATGTCAGGTCTCTGTCAGGTCTCTGTCAGGTATCTGTCCACATGTATCTGTCCACAGGTATCTGTCCACAGGTATCTGTCCACAGGTCTCTATCCACAGGTCTCTGTCCACAGGTCTCTGTCAGGTCTCTGTCAGGTCTCTGTCCACAGGTCTCTGTGAGGTCTCTGTCAGGTCTGTCAGGTCTCTGTCCACAGGTCTCTGTCCACAGGTCTCTGTCATGTCTCTGTCAGATCTCTGTCAGGTATCTGTGAGGTCTCTTTCAGGTCTCTGTCAGGTCTCTGTCAGGTCTCTGTCAGGTATATGTCAGGCAGTACATCCTTGCAGCTGTTCTGACCCCACCGGCGACGTCCAAAGCAGCAGCAGCGTGCCCGACGCCCGTGCGTGCCGTTACCTCTTCCGAGTCCGGCTGTCAGGCACGAGTCCGGCTGTCAGGCAGTCTCATTGAGACTGAGACTGAGACTGAGACTGAGACTGAGACTGAGACTGAGACTAAGACTAAGACTAAGACTGAGACTGAGACTGAGACTGAGACTGAGACTGAGACTGCAAATGGGATTGAGGCGAGTCTGGTGGGATGAGGAGAGCAGGCCGTAGAGGCCGCAGTCGAGTCCCAGTGCTGCGTCCCGGCACCGGACCCGGCCTCCCGGCGCCGGCCGGAGCTGCACAGTGATGAGGAGAGCAGGCCGTAGAGGCCGCAGTCGAGTCCCAGTGCTGCGTCCCGGCACCGGACCCGGCCTCCCGGCGCCGGCCGGAGCTGCACAGTGATGAGGAGAGCAGGCCGTAGAGGCCGCAGTCGAGTCCCAGTGCTGCGTCCCGGCACCGGACCCGGCCTCCCGGCGCCGGCCGCAGCTGCACAGTGCAAAGTCCGCAGACTCGCTGTTGCCAGGGCCGCCGTGAACCTGTCCTGCGCTCAGACTCTGTCTATAAACGCGACTGTCTATGGACGCGCATTGTGTATAGCATCAGCGACACGAACATCAACGCATTGTGGCATCAAGTATGACCAGGGGCGTGGGAGGATTTCGCCCGGGGGGGGGGGGGCAAATGGGATCAGATCCTCGTAGCCAAGGGGGGCCCACATATGTATGTTGTAAAACAACGACAAATAAGTTTTCGACAACGAAAAAAACGTGTATTTTTTATTTTTGGGAGTCAAAAAATCATAATTCCGAGAATCCGAGATAGCTATTTTGAATATAATGTCATTTACTTTCTTGCACCATTTTGTATTTGCAATTTGCTTCAAAACTCGAATTTCTACAATTTTTCAAACATTTATTGTTTTCCCACCAAAAATGCCATGCCATGACGTGATTAAAACGTTATTATCTCCCAAAGTACTTCACTATTTGTATTGAAATGTTGTGATAAGACATATCATTGATGCAGCATACGGTACTGAAAGATTGACATCGATATCTATCATTGTTTTAAGGTTATTCAGAAAATCCGGGGGGGGGGGGGGGGACTCCACCACCTCCAGCGGGGCGCGGGTTAATGCAAATATTATACTGAATCTTCTTCAATTCGGATTCAGGAAACAACACAGTACGTACATGCCGATTGTGCACATGTACGATGAAGTTACAAAATCTCAACAAAATAACGAAATAACATGCTCATTATACCTTTATTTACAGAAACGTTGGATACAGTTTGCTTAGCAATTCTCTTGAAAAAAATACACCGCCTTGTGATACGAGGGGTTTCTACAACACGATAGAGTCATATATTAATAAGAAGCATAAAATGGCAATAATAGATGAGGTTGCATCTAAGAAAGAAACGATTAAAATTGGCGGGTTCTGGTGTCCCCTGGGACAGGTATGGTGTCCCTGGGATAGGTATGGTGTTGTAGCGTTGGGGAATGACAGAGGGGTCATAGGGGTAGAGAGAGAGTGGGAGGGTATGATAGGGAACAAGGAGCTGGGCCGGGTTCCGCTCCACTCTGGCGTGTGGAGGGAGGGGTACGTTGTAGAGTGGGATAGCAGTGGGGGGATACATTGTAGGGAGAGGGGAATGGAGAAGAAGGTAGAAGGAGAGCGGGGGTTTAAAGAGAAAGGAGAAATGGGAGACGAAGAGTGCATCCACTCCACCAGCTGTCATGGGAAGCTGCTGCTCCCTCTGGCTGTACTGGGAACTGCTGATCCCTCTTGTCCTCTTCGTCAGCTCGACCTTCGGTGACCTGCCGTGACCTGCAGTGACCTGCAGTGACCTGCAGTGTTCTGCAGTGACCTGCAGTGACCTGTCATGACCTGCAGTGACCTGCAGTGACATGCAGTGACTTGCAGTGACATGCAGTGACCTGCAGTGACATGCAGCGACCTGCAGTGACCTGTCCGGTTCGTGGGTCTGCTAGAAGTGATGGGAGATGTAGAAGCTGATGTAGAGATGTAGGTGTAGCATAGCGTAGATGTAGAGACAGAGGTCTTGATGTAGGTATAGCGTAGCGTAGCAAGATCCCCTTCCGCGTACAAAACATCTGATGGTGGTAGATGCTTTTAAATTTTGAGAGACTGATCATCCTGGTCCATCGTATAGGCTGGTTCACCGACATGCCATTTCACTGCTCGAGGACGGGAGGGGCAGTGTCTCGACCATGAGGGTTAGGACGGTACAAAGGGAAAAGGGGTAGGATTAGCGTCGGTTGTGACGCCCTGGTGACCACTGCCAACTTTCGTGATTAGGTATCTCTTTACAATCGTAAGTCGGATCGTAAGTTAGGTCATCCGTCCAGTTACCCATCCCCTCGAACCCCTGCTCACCTCCAAAGCCAAAATCGCCCACTTTGTCTTACGCCCAGCGTCGCTAAGTTTTGCTTTCCTTCGAGTGATGATCCGTACGGCTGTCCAGGCAAAGTTCGGACTACTCCTACTGGGCCTTAACCTAAGATTTATCCGTCATCATCCGCACTGCCACTTTCCCAGCTACAGACATTCCGCTTTCATTCGCCCCATAATTATTTGTCCGTCCCAAAAAATTCCCTCCCAGTAGTGCCGGATGCCAGCTGGATGAGCGACTCCCAGGTAGGATAAATGTCCTCGTCAATACGAAATCCTACTAGCGCTCCGCTGAACGACAGCATTGCTGCGTGGGCCGCCCAGAATATATGTATTCAACGTAATCCGTCCGGTTCCTACTTTAGAAGGGAGCTAGTTTATCCATAGGACTTATATGAAACACCGACTACGCTTTACTGCTCGTCTTATCCTCTCTGTCCGGGAGAGGCCCCTATACCTACTGTCCGGGCCTCCGACCTGGGCTCCGCCGGACCTGGGTCCTCTATCCGGGCCTAACTTGGGCTCCGCCGGACCTCTGACCTCCATCCGGGCCACGACCTGGCTCCGCCGGACCAACTTTCTAAGTTAACATCGACCGGCATCGACGGCGAGCTACGCGGATGTCCTAGCCTATATACCGACTGCGGGCGCCCGGGAATCTCTAGAGGAGATCTTCCCGTTTAACCTAGAGTGACTTCTGAGGCACGTACGGCCTCCTCCTCCCTCTTATCCTTCCTCCCTCGCCCTCCTTTTTCTGCGCCAACCTATCATCCTCTGGCATTTGGCACCCGCAGTCTCGGACTTACTAATTGTAACCTCCCTGTGATATGCGGCCAGCCGATATCACTCGGTCTGGGCATAATTTTCCACGAGCACTTTCATTTACATGTTTCGCCACGCTGATAGATTTTCGATACAAGGATCGGGCACACAAGCCGTCATGCCTCTCCTCCAAGCTCCGATACTATTTAATCTCTGTCCTGTCCTGTCCTGACCCACTGTTGCAGGGATCACACCTCCCTGTCCTGTCCTGTCCCACTGTTGCAGGGATCACACCTCCCTGTCCTGTCCTGTCCTGACCCACTGTTGCAGGGATCACACCTTCCTGTCCTGTCCCACCGTTGCAGGGATCACACCTCCCTGTCCTGTCCTGTCCCACTGTTGCAGGGATCAACCTCCCTGTCCTGTCCATGTCCTTCTAGCTATCCTATTACGAAATCAGTATCAGCGACGTTTCTCCAACTATGCCTGAGTACTAACCGCTTTACCAGTTCTCTATCGGGGACGTAAATTATATGACTCTTATGTAATTTCCCACATGGGAAACGTTGTCCAAAAAGAATCGCCACCAGAGATAACGTGCATGTATCACAAATGACCCATTTCAATAAGCATCAGCTAGTAATCTCCTAAATATCACTTTTAAACTTCAATATAATCGGCAGTGCACCATCGTCAGAATATATTCAAATAATTTAACGCTGTTTATAGTTGGCTAATAATAAGGCTTAAGTTACCACTTGGACTGTCAATATACAGGACATCTAACATTACAGTTGTACCATGACGTTAACAAAGGGAGGCGTCGGCTGTAATGTCGTAAATCGCGAGCTGCTGGCTGAAGGTGTATTTTTAACAGACGGTTAGGAGACTCACAATATTAAGAAAGTTAATTTGACTGTTATACTTATCATCCACTGACTCGCAAGTATACGTCTGTTGCAGGTTGCTGCACCCTTAGAACCTTTTACGGGCTGAACTAGTTATGGTTTGATCGATAATTCCAAGAAGGTAATATAGACAGGGATTTAACGTTAACCACTCCGGATCAGCGGCACGAGTTTATCAGCGACAGAAACGAGGTCGCATTGACGGCTAAGGAATCGCATTTCTCATACACCGTCCTTAAACAATCGTCGGTAGGAAGCGATGCTGGACCCATAGCTGATAGCGCATCGCCGATTTTACATATGTAATCTTAGACAGACAATCCCCTGGCGGTAACTTACCAGTCTCCGATTTGTGTTGTCCCGCTCAACATAGAGCACACCTCTAAGCGACAGAATGAACCGATACTTTATAACCAATCGATGCCGTCTCAGTGATATGGTCCTTACATTTGTTATCCTTACCTGCCAAGCTAGAATGACGAGTCTCTACCCAACCTCACTAATACTTTGTCTGGTAGTTGGGTTACCTGGCGTTTTAACCGTTCAGCGAAAGTTACCATTCCGTGATTTGAAATCGTCCACAACTCTGATACATAACGTTAAATTTACTGAAGCGGAAACGTACTTAATCATTAAACTCGGGCTTCTGGCTAAGTATTGCGAGCAAGACGAGAACGAATTAATCGAACCATTCAAACAACAATCGAAACATATCCTACTTATCTGCGGCTATACTGGCTTAATTCTTGCCTTACCTCATGCTGTCGGGGAACCGCATCGCTGTGTACATTTCCTTCCTTCAACGACCCTCTCGACTCCATCATGTCTCCTTTCCCCCGTAAAATGTTACACAAATTTACAATGTTTATTTTAACTCAGCAACTAAACAAACGGTAGCGCAGTAAATAATCGTTTTTGGTACGTCCCAATCAATTTACATGTTCAACCAATGATTCATTTGAATCTCCGCCTAATATCACCAAAACCAGCACAGAACCGAATAATTGACTCGCTCAATCTCTAGTTTAAAATACTAACTAAAACCGCTCGTATTTACATGCGCCAATGCGCTAGGGCTTACGCCATGACCTGCAACGCAGCGTGCTGGATTCCAAAGTACTACGGTCGCCTGGCATCACACCTCTAGTACAGCATCGGCTACACATACATTTTTCCTGCCTTCCTAGGTAAAAAGTAGCGAGCCTGGACCGATGACCCAAATTACGTAAAATATCCCACTTAGTCCCTTATTGTTTAAATTTTGAAGTCACCGGACCTGGGCAGAATTTCGGGTAGGATCGGAGAGGATGAGCAGCTTCGTGACTTACTGTGATCTGCCGCCGTCGGCTCAGTTCTTGCCGTCTTCCTCTCTCTGCGGCTGTCAGCCCTGCCACGGCGGACGGCTGCCGCCGCCGCGCCGCGGGCAGCGCGCGTGCTGGGGTCCCGTTGTCGACTGCCTCCGCTGCTGTCCGCTGCTGTCCGCTCCCCTTGCGCTGTCTGCTCCTCCCCGCTGTCTTGTCTCCGCTGTCAGCCCTGCCACGGCGGACGGCTGCCGCCGCCGCGCCGCGGGCAGCGCGCGTGCTGGGGTCCCGTTGTCGACTGCCTCCGCTGCTGTCCGCTGCTGTCCGCTCCCCTTCCGCTGCTGTCCGCTCCTGTCCGCTGTCTTGTCTCCGCTGTCAGCCCTGCCACGGCGGACGGCTGCCGCCGCCGCGCCGCGGGCAGCGCGCGTGCTGGGGTCCCGTTGTCGACTGCCTCCGCTGCTGTCTGCAGCTGTCCGCTCCCCTTCCGCTGTCTTGTCTCCGCTGTCCGCCGTCTTGTCTCCGCTGTCCGCCCTGCCACGGCGGACGGCTGCCGCCGCCGCGCCGCGGGCAGCGCGCGTGCTGGGGTCCCGTTGTCGACTGCCTCCGCTGCTGTCCGCTGCTGTCCGCTCCCCTTCCGCTGCTGTCCGCTCCTGTCCGCTGTCTTGTCTCCGCTGTCAGCCCTGCCACGGCGGACGGCTGCCGCCGCCGCGCCGCGGGCAGCGCGCGTGCTGGGGTCCCGTTGTCGACTGCCTCCGCTGCTGTCCGCTGCTGTCCGCTCCCCTTCCGCTGTCTTGTCTCCGCTGTCCGCCGTCTTGTCTCCGCTGTCCGCCCTGCCACGGCGGACGGCTACCGCCGCCGCGCCGCGGGCAGCGCGCGTGCTGGGGTCCCGTTGTCGACTGCCTCCGCTGCTGTCCGCTGCTCGTCGCTGCTGTCCGCTCCTGTCCGCTGTCTTGTCTCCGCTGTCCGCCGTCTTGTCTCCGCTGTCCGCCCTGCCACGGCGGACGGCTACCGCCGCCGCGCCGCGGGCAGCGCGCGTGCTGGGGTCCCGTTGTCGACTGCCTCCGCTGCTGTCCGCTGCTCCCGCTCCCCTCCCGCTGCTGTCCGCTCCTGTCCGCTGTCTTGTCTCCGCTGTCAGCCCTGCCACGGCGGACGGCTGCCGCCGCCGCGCCGCGGGCAGCGCGCGTGCTGGGGTCCCGTTGTCGACTGCCTCCGCTGCTGTCCGCTGCTCGTCGCTGCTGTCCGCTGCTGTCCGCTGCTGTCCGCTCTCTCGTCTCCGCTGTCCGCCGTCTTGTCTCCGCTGTCCGCCCTGCCACGGCGGACGGCTACCGCCGCCGCGCCGCGGGCAGCGCGCGTGCTGGGGTCCCGTTGTCGACTGCCTCCGCTGCTGTCCGCTCTCTCGTCTCCGCTGTCCGCCGTCTTGTCTCCGCTGTCAGCCCTGCCACGGCGGACGGCTGCCGCCGCCGCGCCGCGGGCAGCGCGCGTGCTGGGGTCCCGTTGTCGACTGCCTCCGCTGCTGTCCGCTGCTGTCCGCTCCCCTTCCGCTGTCTTGTCTCCGCTGTCCGCCGTCTTGTCTCCGCTGTCCGCCCTGCCACGGCGGACGGCTGCCGCCGCCGCGCCGCGGGCAGCGCGCGTGCTGGGGTCCCGTTGTCGACTGCCTCCGCTGCTGTCCGCTGCTGTCCGCTCCCCTTCCGCTGCTGTCCGCTCCTGTCCGCTGTCTTGTCTCCGCTGTCAGCCCTGCCACGGCGGACGGCTGCCGCCGCCGCGCCGCGGGCAGCGCGCGTGCTGGGTCCCGTTGTCGACTGCCTCCGCTGCTGTCCGCTGCTGTCCGCTCCCCTTCCGCTGTCTTGTCTCCGCTGTCCGCCGTCTTGTCTCCGCTGTCCGCCCTGCCACGGCGGACGGCTACCGCCGCCGCGCCGCGGGCAGCGCGCGTGCTGGGGTCCCGTTGTCGACTGCCTCCGCTGCTGTCCGCTGCTGTCCGCTCCCCTTCCCCTCTCTGTGCGACGTTGCCTCTTTTTATACTCCGACCCGGCGGTGTCTTGCTCTGGGTGTGGCACACCCCCGTCTTCTGATTGGCCGATTCTTGCTGTCGACAATTTTGCATTTCTAGTGTATAGAGCTTCTTTAAACTTCTTAATGACCTTTCTTACTTAATTTTGTTCATAATATAATTGCTTCAAGTAGTGCATATTTCTTCCACTTTCTTGTTTGCTTGCTACCTATGGCCACGTCCTTTGCTTTGTTACTGCCATGTGTCTGGTGTCTGGTGCAAATATCTTTATATAAGTTTGATAAGAGGACTACGGCATCTTTATATAACCAGATAATTTTGGTTTCTTGATAATGCATCTTGCTGATAAAATGGTATTCTTCAATAATCAATCAGGTAGTCCTTTCAGTCATTGCATTCCAATTATTACGTCGTAGTATCGTTTTTAGATGACTTTCTTTTCATCCCTTTATTTTTCCAGCATGAAATGTTCGCCTTCTTCAGTTTAACGAAACTCTTGACATGCTTAATTTTGTATCATTGCTTGGAGCTACGTTCAAGTTCAGTAATTTGTAGTGCTGCATTAACAATCGTTAAATATATATATGCCGGCGTTGATCGTATTTCTAATTTTATCCTTACTTGCAATTAGCTCTTCGCCCTTGTGATAATATCAATTCTTCTTTTTAGACAATACTTCTGATTTTACGTCTTACTCCGCGTATATCGTACACGTCATTTGTTCCGTAATAATTGACTGCGATTTTCTATCACTTCGCATCAATAGTGTCGGTTTATTATCCGCATTTCTTCTCAACAACGATTCTTCCCTTACTTCAAACCCGTCTCTTTGTTGGCGTGCTACAGTTCTACACAGCTGTCCCTCTGCCTTTGGGCGGCCGCCCTGGCTGTCCAAAGGCTGACTCATAGGACATAGAGGGGAGGGGCGGGGTGATGTGGCAGCGCCGGTAGGGACGGTACTGGGGCCGGTACGCAAATGGGACTGGTACCGTAATGGGTGTACCTGAGGGGCGTACACCCGGCTAGCGTTGCTCCCCGCCGTCGTCTCGCTTACTCAGCTGTTCTGGCGATGGCTGTGATGACTGTAGTTACTAGACTTGCAGTCTCGGGCTTCGGACCCGAGTTTTTGCATGTCTGGGTTGGATGCGAGGAGAGGGGGCGTCTGCCGCCGGCCGGCTCGGAATGTTTTGTCAGAGGAGTCAGGCCCGGTGCATTGGAACATGCTGAGAAGATGTACCCCGCTACATCTTTAAATTTAACCCGAACAGTTGCGACCTCGCAACTCGGAAGGAAAAGATTTGAACCCCCCGTAGTTATATAGCCATAAGTTCTCCCCTTAGTTCTGTCCAGACTGGCTTCTACATATACGTTATACATTTTTGCACACACTTACAGTAACTGCGCCACGAACTACACCACACATTTAGACACCTTTACATTACGTTCAACATCAGTGCTTCACTTTTACATTTTCACCTTTACACCTTTTTGCGCCTACACCATTACATTTTCGACTTTAACTTTAACTTTACTTTTCAAGCAATACCGTACGCTACTGACTAACCGTACGCTGGCTGGTGCCGGGTCTTCATTTTCTCGGCAGGCTGGTCCCAGACTTGCCAGGGTTGGCCACGCGCAGAAACTGGCCCAAGCGCAGAGCCTGCCCCCCGCGCAGAGCCTTGCAGAGCCACGCAGACCGTGGCTGGACCACGCGCAGCGCCAGAATGGCCATGCACAGAGCCCGGATGACCACGCGCAGAGCCCGGATGGGCCTCTCGCAGAGCCCGGATGGCCTCGCGCAGAGCCCAGATGGGCCTCGTGCAGAGCCCGGATGGGCCTCGCGCAGAGCCCGGATGGGCCCCACGCAGAGCCCGGATGGGCCTCGCGTAGAGCCCGGATGGGCCACGCGCAGAGCGCGGCTGGCCACGCGCAGCGTCTGGATGATTACGCGCATATCCCGGATGGTCTCCGCGCGGAGTCCGGCTGGGCCACGCGCAGAGCCCGGATGGGCCAGGCGCAGAGCCCGGATGGGCCCGCGCAGAGCCCAGATGGGCCTCGCGCAGAGCCCGGCTGGCCATGCGCGGAGTCTGGATGGTCACTTGCTGAGTCCGGATGGGCCTCGCGCAGAGCCCGGATGGGCCACGCGCAGAGCGCGGCTGGGCCACGCGCAGAGTCTGGTCCTCTTCCTCCCTCAGTCAGGTGACCAGGCGCCTTGCCTGGTCGCAGGTCTTCTTCAGCTCGTCCTTCTCCTCAGCGGCGTCCTCCTCCATTAGCTCGTCGGCGCCGGCGTCTGCGGTCGCCTCACTGCCTGAGACACGTACTTCTCCCGCATCGTCTTCATCATTCGTCTCGGGAACGCCTCCGTCTCGTCCCCTTCGTCTTCTTTGTCCTCTTCGTAGTCCTCTTCTTCCTCCAGGTCTTTGGTTCTTCTCCAGGTCTTAAGTGCTTCTCCAGTTAACCTCATTCCCTTCCTTCTTCTGCTTCCTGCAGTCGCTGTGCTTGAGTTTGACTTATACATGTCACCTTCTCTGCCCCCAGTAGCTGTATGCTGTCAGAACCTTCTTCAGACCTTCTGATACTGTTTCTCCGTTCCCAACGCTTCTTCACGTTTCTTCTATCCACCTTTCCAAACGCGTCGCAACAGACGCTTCTTCTGTCCCTCGCTGTCCTTCATTCCAGGGTTCGGCGACTTGCGCCTATCTATCAGCTTCGTGATGTACAGAAATGACCAAGCCCCGCGTTGGGCTCCATTTGTAGCGTTGGGGAATGACAGAGGGGTCATAGGGGTAGAGAGAGAGTGGGAGGGTATGATAGGGAACAAGGAGCTGGGCCGGGTTCCGCTCCACTCTGGCGTGTGGAGGGAGGGGTACGTTGTAGAGTGGGATAGCAGTGGGGGGATACATTGTAGGGAGAGGGGAATGGAGAAGAAGGTAGAAGGAGAGCGGGGGTTTAAAGAGAAAGGAGAAATGGGAGACGAAGAGTGCATCCACTCCACCAGCTGTCATGGGAAGCTGCTGCTCCCTCTGGCTGTACTGGGAACTGCTGATCCCTCTTGTCCTCTTCGTCAGCTCGACCTTCGGTGACCTGCCGTGACCTGCAGTGACCTGCAGTGACCTGCAGTGTTCTGCAGTGACCTGCAGTGACCTGTCATGACCTGCAGTGACCTGCAGTGACATGCAGTGACTTGCAGTGACATGCAGTGACCTGCAGTGACATGCAGCGACCTGCAGTGACCTGTCCGGTTCGTAGGTCTGCTAGAAGTGATGGGAGATGTAGAAGCTGATGTAGAGATGTAGGTGTAGCATAGCGTAGATGTAGAGACAGAGGTCTTGATGTAGGTATAGCGTAGCGTAGCAAGATCCCCTTCCGCGTACAAAACATCTGATGGTGGTAGATGCTTTTAAATTTTGAGAGACTGATCATCCTGGTCCATCGTATAGGCTGGTTCACCGACATGCCATTTCACTGCTCGAGGACGGGAGGGGCAGTGTCTCGACCATGAGGGTTGGTACAAAGGGAAAAGGGGTAGGATTAGCGTCGGTTGTGACGCCCTGGTGACCACTGCCAACTTTCGTGATTAGGTATCTCTTTACAATCGTAAGTCGGATCGTAAGTTAGGTCATCCGTCCAGTTACCCATCCCCTCGAACCCCTGCTCACCTCCAAAGCCAAAATCGCCCACTTTGTCTTACGCCCAGCGTCGCTAAGTTTTGCTTTCCTTCGAGTGATGATCCGTACGGCTGTCCAGGCAAAGTTCGGACTACTCCTACTGGGCCTTAACCTAAGATTTATCCGTCATCATCCGCACTGCCACTTTCCCAGCTACAGACATTCCGCTTTCATTCGCCCCATAATTATTTGTCCGTCCCAAAAAATTCCCTCCCAGTAGTGCCGGATGCCAGCTGGATGAGCGACTCCCAGGTAGGATAAATGTCCTCGTCAATACGAAATCCTACTAGCGCTCCGCTGAACGACAGCATTGCTGCGTGGGCCGCCCAGAATATATGTATTCAACGTAATCCGTCCGGTTCCTACTTTAGAAGGGAGCTAGTTTATCCATAGGACTTATATGAAACACCGACTACGCTTTACTGCTCGTCTTATCCTCTCTGTCCGGGAGAGGCCCCTATACCTACTGTCCGGGCCTCCGACCTGGGCTCCGCCGGACCTGGGTCCTCTATCCGGGCCTAACTTGGGCTCCGCCGGACCTCTGACCTCCATCCGGGCCACGACCTGGCTCCGCCGGACCAACTTTCTAAGTTAACATCGACCGGCATCGACGGCGAGCTACGCGGATGTCCTAGCCTATATACCGACTGCGGGCGCCCGGGAATCTCTAGAGGAGATCTTCCCGTTTAACCTAGAGTGACTTCTGAGGCACGTACGGCCTCCTCCTCCCTCTTATCCTTCCTCCCTCGCCCTCCTTTTTCTGCGCCAACCTATCATCCTCTGGCATTTGGCACCCGCAGTCTCGGACTTACTAATTGTAACCTCCCTGTGATATGCGGCCAGCCGATATCACTCGGTCTGGGCATAATTTTCCACGAGCACTTTCATTTACATGTTTCGCCACGCTGATAGATTTTCGATACAAGGATCGGGCACACAAGCCGTCATGCCTCTCCTCCAAGCTCCGATACTATTTAATCTCTGTCCTGTCCTGTCCTGACCCACTGTTGCAGGGATCACACCTCCCTGTCCTGTCCTGTCCCACTGTTGCAGGGATCACACCTCCCTGTCCTGTCCTGTCCTGACCCACTGTTGCAGGGATCACACCTTCCTGTCCTGTCCCACCGTTGCAGGGATCACACCTCCCTGTCCTGTCCTGTCCCACTGTTGCAGGGATCAACCTCCCTGTCCTGTCCATGTCCTTCTAGCTATCCTATTACGAAATCAGTATCAGCGACGTTTCTCCAACTATGCCTGAGTACTAACCGCTTTACCAGTTCTCTATCGGGGACGTAAATTATATGACTCTTATGTAATTTCCCACATGGGAAACGTTGTCCAAAAAGAATCGCCACCAGAGATAACGTGCATGTATCACAAATGACCCATTTCAATAAGCATCAGCTAGTAATCTCCTAAATATCACTTTTAAACTTCAATATAATCGGCAGTGCACCATCGTCAGAATATATTCAAATAATTTAACGCTGTTTATAGTTGGCTAATAATAAGGCTTAAGTTACCACTTGGACTGTCAATATACAGGACATCTAACATTACAGTTGTACCATGACGTTAACAAAGGGAGGCGTCGGCTGTAATGTCGTAAATCGCGAGCTGCTGGCTGAAGGTGTATTTTTAACAGACGGTTAGGAGACTCACAATATTAAGAAAGTTAATTTGACTGTTATACTTATCATCCACTGACTCGCAAGTATACGTCTGTTGCAGGTTGCTGCACCCTTAGAACCTTTTACGGGCTGAACTAGTTATGGTTTGATCGATAATTCCAAGAAGGTAATATAGACAGGGATTTAACGTTAACCACTCCGGATCAGCGGCACGAGTTTATCAGCGACAGAAACGAGGTCGCATTGACGGCTAAGGAATCGCATTTCTCATACACCGTCCTTAAACAATCGTCGGTAGGAAGCGATGCTGGACCCATAGCTGATAGCGCATCGCCGATTTTACATATGTAATCTTAGACAGACAATCCCCTGGCGGTAACTTACCAGTCTCCGATTTGTGTTGTCCCGCTCAACATAGAGCACACCTCTAAGCGACAGAATGAACCGATACTTTATAACCAATCGATGCCGTCTCAGTGATATGGTCCTTACATTTGTTATCCTTACCTGCCAAGCTAGAATGACGAGTCTCTACCCAACCTCACTAATACTTTGTCTGGTAGTTGGGTTACCTGGCGTTTTAACCGTTCAGCGAAAGTTACCATTCCGTGATTTGAAATCGTCCACAACTCTGATACATAACGTTAAATTTACTGAAGCGGAAACGTACTTAATCATTAAACTCGGGCTTCTGGCTAAGTATTGCGAGCAAGACGAGAACGAATTAATCGAACCATTCAAACAACAATCGAAACATATCCTACTTATCTGCGGCTATACTGGCTTAATTCTTGCCTTACCTCATGCTGTCGGGGAACCGCATCGCTGTGTACATTTCCTTCCTTCAACGACCCTCTCGACTCCATCATGTCTCCTTTCCCCCGTAAAATGTTACACAAATTTACAATGTTTATTTTAACTCAGCAACTAAACAAACGGTAGCGCAGTAAATAATCGTTTTTGGTACGTCCCAATCAATTTACATGTTCAACCAATGATTCATTTGAATCTCCGCCTAATATCACCAAAACCAGCACAGAACCGAATAATTGACTCGCTCAATCTCTAGTTTAAAATACTAACTAAAACCGCTCGTATTTACATGCGCCAATGCGCTAGGGCTTACGCCATGACCTGCAACGCAGCGTGCTGGATTCCAAAGTACTACGGTCGCCTGGCATCACACCTCTAGTACAGCATCGGCTACACATACATTTTTCCTGCCTTCCTAGGTAAAAAGTAGCGAGCCTGGACCGATGACCCAAATTACGTAAAATATCCCACTTAGTCCCTTATTGTTTAAATTTTGAAGTCACCGGACCTGGGCAGAATTTCGGGTAGGATCGGAGAGGATGAGCAGCTTCGTGACTTACTGTGATCTGCCGCCGTCGGCTCAGTTCTTGCCGTCTTCCTCTCTCTGCGGCTGTCAGCCCTGCCACGGCGGACGGCTGCCGCCGCCGCGCCGCGGGCAGCGCGCGTGCTGGGGTCCCGTTGTCGACTGCCTCCGCTGCTGTCCGCTGCTGTCCGCTCCCCTTGCGCTGTCTGCTCCTCCCCGCTGTCTTGTCTCCGCTGTCAGCCCTGCCACGGCGGACGGCTGCCGCCGCCGCGCCGCGGGCAGCGCGCGTGCTGGGGTCCCGTTGTCGACTGCCTCCGCTGCTGTCCGCTGCTGTCCGCTCCCCTTCCGCTGCTGTCCGCTCCTGTCCGCTGTCTTGTCTCCGCTGTCAGCCCTGCCACGGCGGACGGCTGCCGCCGCCGCGCCGCGGGCAGCGCGCGTGCTGGGGTCCCGTTGTCGACTGCCTCCGCTGCTGTCTGCAGCTGTCCGCTCCCCTTCCGCTGTCTTGTCTCCGCTGTCCGCCGTCTTGTCTCCGCTGTCCGCCCTGCCACGGCGGACGGCTGCCGCCGCCGCGCCGCGGGCAGCGCGCGTGCTGGGGTCCCGTTGTCGACTGCCTCCGCTGCTGTCCGCTGCTGTCCGCTCCCCTTCCGCTGCTGTCCGCTCCTGTCCGCTGTCTTGTCTCCGCTGTCAGCCCTGCCACGGCGGACGGCTGCCGCCGCCGCGCCGCGGGCAGCGCGCGTGCTGGGGTCCCGTTGTCGACTGCCTCCGCTGCTGTCCGCTGCTGTCCGCTCCCCTTCCGCTGTCTTGTCTCCGCTGTCCGCCGTCTTGTCTCCGCTGTCCGCCCTGCCACGGCGGACGGCTACCGCCGCCGCGCCGCGGGCAGCGCGCGTGCTGGGGTCCCGTTGTCGACTGCCTCCGCTGCTGTCCGCTGCTCGTCGCTGCTGTCCGCTCCTGTCCGCTGTCTTGTCTCCGCTGTCCGCCGTCTTGTCTCCGCTGTCCGCCCTGCCACGGCGGACGGCTACCGCCGCCGCGCCGCGGGCAGCGCGCGTGCTGGGGTCCCGTTGTCGACTGCCTCCGCTGCTGTCCGCTGCTCCCGCTCCCCTCCCGCTGCTGTCCGCTCCTGTCCGCTGTCTTGTCTCCGCTGTCAGCCCTGCCACGGCGGACGGCTGCCGCCGCCGCGCCGCGGGCAGCGCGCGTGCTGGGGTCCCGTTGTCGACTGCCTCCGCTGCTGTCCGCTGCTCGTCGCTGCTGTCCGCTGCTGTCCGCTGCTGTCCGCTCTCTCGTCTCCGCTGTCCGCCGTCTTGTCTCCGCTGTCCGCCCTGCCACGGCGGACGGCTACCGCCGCCGCGCCGCGGGCAGCGCGCGTGCTGGGGTCCCGTTGTCGACTGCCTCCGCTGCTGTCCGCTCTCTCGTCTCCGCTGTCCGCCGTCTTGTCTCCGCTGTCAGCCCTGCCACGGCGGACGGCTGCCGCCGCCGCGCCGCGGGCAGCGCGCGTGCTGGGGTCCCGTTGTCGACTGCCTCCGCTGCTGTCCGCTGCTGTCCGCTCCCCTTCCGCTGTCTTGTCTCCGCTGTCCGCCGTCTTGTCTCCGCTGTCCGCCCTGCCACGGCGGACGGCTGCCGCCGCCGCGCCGCGGGCAGCGCGCGTGCTGGGGTCCCGTTGTCGACTGCCTCCGCTGCTGTCCGCTGCTGTCCGCTCCCCTTCCGCTGCTGTCCGCTCCTGTCCGCTGTCTTGTCTCCGCTGTCAGCCCTGCCACGGCGGACGGCTGCCGCCGCCGCGCCGCGGGCAGCGCGCGTGCTGGGTCCCGTTGTCGACTGCCTCCGCTGCTGTCCGCTGCTGTCCGCTCCCCTTCCGCTGTCTTGTCTCCGCTGTCCGCCGTCTTGTCTCCGCTGTCCGCCCTGCCACGGCGGACGGCTACCGCCGCCGCGCCGCGGGCAGCGCGCGTGCTGGGGTCCCGTTGTCGACTGCCTCCGCTGCTGTCCGCTGCTGTCCGCTCCCCTTCCCCTCTCTGTGCGACGTTGCCTCTTTTTATACTCCGACCCGGCGGTGTCTTGCTCTGGGTGTGGCACACCCCCGTCTTCTGATTGGCCGATTCTTGCTGTCGACAATTTTGCATTTCTAGTGTATAGAGCTTCTTTAAACTTCTTAATGACCTTTCTTACTTAATTTTGTTCATAATATAATTGCTTCAAGTAGTGCATATTTCTTCCACTTTCTTGTTTGCTTGCTACCTATGGCCACGTCCTTTGCTTTGTTACTGCCATGTGTCTGGTGTCTGGTGCAAATATCTTTATATAAGTTTGATAAGAGGACTACGGCATCTTTATATAACCAGATAATTTTGGTTTCTTGATAATGCATCTTGCTGATAAAATGGTATTCTTCAATAATCAATCAGGTAGTCCTTTCAGTCATTGCATTCCAATTATTACGTCGTAGTATCGTTTTTAGATGACTTTCTTTTCATCCCTTTATTTTTCCAGCATGAAATGTTCGCCTTCTTCAGTTTAACGAAACTCTTGACATGCTTAATTTTGTATCATTGCTTGGAGCTACGTTCAAGTTCAGTAATTTGTAGTGCTGCATTAACAATCGTTAAATATATATATGCCGGCGTTGATCGTATTTCTAATTTTATCCTTACTTGCAATTAGCTCTTCGCCCTTGTGATAATATCAATTCTTCTTTTTAGACAATACTTCTGATTTTACGTCTTACTCCGCGTATATCGTACACGTCATTTGTTCCGTAATAATTGACTGCGATTTTCTATCACTTCGCATCAATAGTGTCGGTTTATTATCCGCATTTCTTCTCAACAACGATTCTTCCCTTACTTCAAACCCGTCTCTTTGTTGGCGTGCTACAGTTCTACACAGCTGTCCCTCTGCCTTTGGGCGGCCGCCCTGGCTGTCCAAAGGCTGACTCATAGGACATAGAGGGGAGGGGCGGGGTGATGTGGCAGCGCCGGTAGGGACGGTACTGGGGCCGGTACGCAAATGGGACTGGTACCGTAATGGGTGTACCTGAGGGGCGTACACCCGGCTAGCGTTGCTCCCCGCCGTCGTCTCGCTTACTCAGCTGTTCTGGCGATGGCTGTGATGACTGTAGTTACTAGACTTGCAGTCTCGGGCTTCGGACCCGAGTTTTTGCATGTCTGGGTTGGATGCGAGGAGAGGGGGCGTCTGCCGCCGGCCGGCTCGGAATGTTTTGTCAGAGGAGTCAGGCCCGGTGCATTGGAACATGCTGAGAAGATGTACCCCGCTACAGTGTCCCCTGGGATAGGTATGGTGTCCCCTGTGACAGGTCTGGTGTCCCTGTGACAGATCTGGTGTCCCTGTGACGGGTCTGGTGTCCCTGTGACGGGTCTGGTGTCCCCTGGGACAGGTCCGGTGTCCCCTGTGACAGGTCTGGTGTCCATGTGACAGGTCTGGTGTCCATGTGACAGGTCTGGGTCCCCTGTAACATGTCTGGTGTCCCTGTGACGGACCTGGTGTCCCCTGTGACGGGTCTGGTGTCCCTGTGACAGGACTGGGTCCCCTGTAACATGTCTGGTGTTCCTGTGACGGACCTGGTGTCCCCTGTGACGGGTCTGGTGTCCCCTGTGACGGGTCTGTTGTCCCCTGTGACGGGTCTGGTGTCCCTGTGACAGGTCTGGGTCCCCTGTAACATGTCTGGTGTCCCTGTGACGGACCTGGTGTCCCTGGGACGGGTCTGGTGTCCCCCGTGACAGGTCTGGTGTCCCCTGTGACAGGTCTGGGTCCCCTGTAACATGTCTGGTGTCCCTGTGACGGACCTGGTGTCCCTGGGACGGGTCTGGTGTCCCCCGTGACAGGTCTGGTGT
>JAXIVJ010001933.1:2500-22500 GCA_036785665.1 Chirona hameri | reverse complement strand
TCTCTGTGCATTTCACGAGAAATTGTACGACAGCAGCTGGCGTTCTGGCTTCGCCTGACGCCAAGTACAGTCTCTGACAAGGGGCCGCAGCGCCGCCCGGGCGGCTGAGCGGATATTAACGAGGCGTCGTGATCCTAGACTACGTGTCAGAGAGTGTACCTGCCTCCGTCGGCGAGCGTTCATGTCCCGATCGTAGCCCGAACAGCGGACATGAAACCGGGCCCACTAGTCCTGTGTCGAAATTACTTAATGTTGGGAGGCAATTCTTTCACCACAACCTATTTTTATATCTGCTCTACAAATCTGTTATCTCAGTCCAAAACCCCATGTTAAAGGTGAACGATTCCCTTTAACCCGCGCCCTACGGGGGGGGGGGGGGGGGCTGACAGGCCCTCCCTGAGGTTTTTTTCTCGAATCACTTTTTACACATGCGGCGCATCTTGCTGAAATTTTCAGCAGCTGAATTTACAACAATTATTCGTATCCTATCAAAATGTGAAGTGTATACGAAAAAGTGAAGTGTATACGATCGTGACCTATGACCTTTTCGTCAAGGTTTATCGCTATCTCTCTCCGTTCTGAAGTTATACTAAGCGCCCTGTACATGTGCTGTAATGCAAAACGCATAGCAATTCTCATCTATGGTGACTATTTCCTTGCCCTAAGAGGTCATAACTGGCCCAGACCTAAACATCGATATATTACCAGATAGCTATTACAACGACCAACATTTTGACGCTAACCAAATAGTTTTATAATCAACACTTGGGTAATGACGACGGACAAAGCAAAGTCGCTATTTTTGGACTTGGTCGATCTTAGGTCATTCACTTGACCCGAAAGGTCACCCGTTGACCTGAAACCTAAAAAATCGCGTACGGTTAGATTCCTCTCATTACAGGCAACATGCTAGTTCTTACCGCATTGCTCTATGTTGTTTGGTTTGGAAGTTAGGGGGGGCTGTCAGGCCCCCCCGTAGGGCGAAGGTGAGAAATGGTCCCCGTAGGGCGAGAGTTAATCAATAACAGTCTTTTTTTTATATTAAATCCAGCACATTCTATATCAATGCAAAGTGAACGCACTAACGTTTGGTTGTTACCAACTTGACAGGTTTCCTTGATATTATGTTTTATATTTGAAGAAAAACTTTTGTTTCTACCTATTGACTTCTCGGCACATTTTAAACTAAATAAATGCAATTAAAGGTAGAATACAGTAATTAATATACTGTGTAATATGACCTTTTCCTCGACAGAAAGTAAGTAATTAATAATAAAACAATTATATTAGGTGAATTTTCGGCCACAGGCCATTCTCAAACCATAACACATTGACAATCAAATATTCAGCTGCCGCAGTTCTAAACTTTTTTATCTCCGTAAACACGTGGGTTGTTTTTCAGAGTCCTACTACCTGACTAAAACACTAATACATCAGATAATACATGATATACACTAACTAATACACTAATACATGAGATAGGTACTCCAACCTTATCAGAAGTATCTGCCCCTCCCGAATTTTCTCAATAACCTGAAAACTATGATAGATATCAACGTGAGACTTGCAGTACCTTATCCTACATCAAGTCTTAAGTCTTCTCACAAACTTTCAATTAAATTTATGTAGTATTTTTAGTATTTTGGGAGATAATGACGTTTTAATTATGTCATGCTATGCTATTTTTGGTGGAAAAACGATGAATGTTGGACAAATCGTAGATAAAAGAGTTTTGAAGCAAATTACAAATATAAAACGCCAAAAGAAAGGAAATGACATTCTTTTCAAAATAGCGATCTCGGATTTCCGAACTTGTGGGTTTTTGAACCCCAAAAATGGGGGATTTTTTTTTTCTCGGAACAAAATCCACAAACGAAAATTTTGTGAATTTGATAAGTGAATTTCTTAAGCTCGAATACCAAAATAAGGTGACCGGCCCAAATCCTTAAAAAAATGGGGATACCTTTTTCCACACAAAAAAAATGTCCCCCCCACCCCACCAGAGAGAGGCTCGATCTGCCAGTGCCTCCCACCGATTTACCCCCCCCCCCCCCAAAAAAAAACGACGGCTGGATCCGCCAGTGCACTGAGCAAAACTATGTCATTTGTCAGCTGTACCCAGGGGCGTCGCCGATAATTTTTGAGTGTGTGTGTGTGTGTGTGTGTGTGTGTGTGTGTGTGTGTGTGTGTGTGTGTGTGTGTGTGTGGGGGGGGGGGGGGGTCGGCTGAAATGACGGAAAAAATGTACCCCATTTTTTATGGGTGTATTTAAGCATTTGCAGAATTTTTCATGTGGATTTTCATGATATAGTAGGTATTTGTTATTTAGCGCCGCGAAACGGCGCGAAATTTGTACGGGTTTGCTTAATAAAACCCAGAAACATGGGCCTTGTAGAGAATAAGAAGCTAAACATGCTATTCATTGAATTCACCCTTACAACGAACCGAAGACGATGACGATAGCTTCGTTATGACGATGGCCACCGATCTTTTAGGACGTGGAAAATAAATTTGTATATTGGAACCAGACCGTGAGTGGAATGGAGTGGCCTCAGGTAACCCCTATTACTGGTTGCACATCTCGGTATCATGAAAAATATTGAAATTAAGGTAGTTTTTCATATACATATTCTTCGGATAGTAAAGAAGTGTGGTCTTTAGAGAGTTTAGGGCACTTCAGAGGCCCTTTAGGGCCACCGAGACCCTCTCTGAAAGACCAGAGGGCCCCTTGGACGTTCAAAAGAGCCCTGTGCATGTCAAAGGGGCCCCTGTCCGGACCGAAAGGGCCCCTGAGCGGGTCAGAGGGCCACTGAACACGTCGAATGGGTCCCTAACCAGCACAGCGGGCCCCTGGGCAGGTCGAGAGGCATGAGCATGTCGGCAGGGCTACAAAGCAGCCAGCACAGTCCCTTGCCAGGTCATAAGGGCCCCTGAGCAGGTTGGAGTGCCCTTGGACAGACCCCAGAGGGCCCCTGGGAAGTTCAAAGGCCCTCTGTGCAGGTCAGAGGGGCCCCTGACCAGACCAAAAGGGCCCCTAGGTGGATCAGGACGGCCCCTGAACATGCCGAATGGGCCCTAGTTAACACGGAGGGGCCCAGGGCAGGTCGGAGAGCCATTGGAGCATGTCGCAAGACGGCATAGCAGCCAGCACAGTCCCTTCCCAGGTCGGAAGGGCCCTTAGAAGGCTGGAGGGCCCCTGAACAGACCAGAGGGGCCCTGGAAAGTTCAAAATGCCACTGTGCAGATCGGAGGAGCCCCTGCCCAGACCGAAAAAGCCCCTGGGCAGGTAAGAAGGGCCTCTGAAAATGCCGAATTGGCCCCTAGCCAGCACGGAGGGGCCCCAGGGCAGGGTCGGAGGGCCTCTTGAGCATGTCGGCAGGGCGACAAAGCAGCCAGCGCAGTCCAACCAGAAGAGTCGCTGGACAGATCGGAGGGGCTCCTGGGCAAGTCAGAGAGATGACCTGCACATGGCAGGTCATTGCTAGTCTTTAAGACGAGCAATGACCTGTTACCGAATGCCTCTTAATCGCTAACGAGCGGTGTTACAATATACCCGCAAGCTCCGATTTTAATTTGTATTGTAGAGCAAGCCCTCTTTGTATTTAATATATACCACATTATCACCCACTCCACATCATGTCTGTTCGCGGATCCCAGATTAGTCCCTGAACAGGTCGGGAGGGCGTTGAAAAGGTCAGAGGGGCCCCTAGACGATCTGAAGAGACCTTGGGCCTTTCAATAGTAAGAATACAGTTGGACAGGGAATAAAACTCAAAATTTCGCGCCGCTTCGCGGTGCAATTTAACTGCAAATTCAATTATATGGAGGTTAGGAAAAAACTCGGCCCGTTTCTCGGCGCATTTATGTGTTATGTTGCTACTTTCCTATATAATTGGCCAAAATAGTTCACTTTAACACTTTTTTACCGCACTTTTAAACGCACAATAACATTTTTAGAGGTCCGCACCATACGCAATGCGACGCATTGATGAGAATGATGAGAAATATCTAGGGCATAAGACTCAAAATTTTCGCGCCGCTCCGCGGGGCAATTTATTTAAGAGTTCCAGGTCTTCAGCTCCAAAAAATATTCCAAGTTGGTATAGCTGATTCCAAATTGGTATCGCTGGTTCAAAAGTTGATATGGCAGTTTGCTAAACCCATCTCTTAACCCGCGCACTGCAGGGGGGTTGATTTCCGCCCCCCCTGTTTTTTGTTGTTGCAGATAGCGAAAAACGGCGGCGCTGCGCGCTGCCGGGTTTTGACACACCTGTTAGGACATCAATTGCGCACACTTTGAAGAAGAAAAAATATCGGGTCATCTCAGGTCAGGTCACCAGACCAGGTCAAGTGAACCCACCTCCAAAAATGTTTGCAGTTGTGCCAAAGCCAGAGTTTCTCACCGATCAGTTTGAAACTTACAGGATGTCATGAGGGCATAAGTACTTACAATTCGTTTATCTCGGAATTTTGATATCGGTGACCTAAGGTCAGGTCAATTTCGTAACCTACCCATAATAAGTCAATGGGGAAATATACAAATGCTTCCTATTTCAAGGATATGCATGATATTAGTCCAATTACTTCTGGATCATGTTATTATAGGATATTATTGATGATCCAAGTGTAAGTTTTGTTCATTGACCCCTATGTGGTCATTTGAGGTCATCCGAGGTCACCATCACTTTTTTTGTTGTCAATAACTCCCGACATAATGAAGATATAGAAGTAAAACAGACAGCAATATGTTTGTCTCGTCGAGACACGTCTTACCATATGCAACATACTTGGGTCAGCACTAGACCTTGACCTGAGGCCAAATTTTTAAGTTGACTTAACAAGGTCACCATGTATATCATTCAAAAGCGCCTTGACGAGATAAACACAATGGCGTAAACAGTTTTCCGTTATATTTATTAAGTAAAAATAGCGAAAAACAATATTGAGAAAAAAAAACAGATTTTTCTCCCCTTTTTTTGACCTCTGGAGCCTCAAATATTGACCTGAAATCAAATTCGAGGACACCTTCTCGATTTAAAATTTCACTGGCTGGTGTTTGCTTTTTTCTATTTGTTTGTAACTAGCATAGTTCCCAAGATATATGGGAATTTCTGGAGCGAAGCCCTAAAACGGGAAAAAACTGGAAATTTGACCTTTGATGACCTCTAGTGACTTCAATTTGGCCTGACTTAAAAAAAATACCGAAATACTTTCGATAGAACTTGTATCAAGCTATCAAATGCCGTTTTCCGCTTGTCGCTACGTAGCGTAGTTTTCGAGATCTCACGGGGGGGGGGGGGGGGGAATCAACCCCCTGCAGTTCGTGTTCGGTGCAAACCCCCTGCAGTGCGCGGGTTAAAAGTTGGTATGGCTCATGCCATACCTGTCATACTGCATTTGCCATCCGTGTAACGTGCCTTTTCATCCGTTTTGTTTGGGCCCTTTCAACGCTTGAGAAGGGACCCTTTCAGCGCTCGGGAATGGGGCCCTTTCTTTCGAGGCGTCGCCCCCCCCCCCCCTGGACGAAATCCTGGCTACGTGCCTGCGCCTATAGGCGTTGCATGGAAAAAAATCGACTTCAAAATGTCTCCGTTTCCCAACTTTCGGAAGGTGGCGGCGCCCTTGCGTGCGCGTGTGAGTCTGCGGATGCGCCTTCTGACGAATGCACGCACGTACGCACGCGGTACGCACACACACACGCACACGCACACATACACACACACACGCACCCACGCACGCACGCACGCGCGCAGACACATACACAAACACACACACACGCACGCATGCACGCGTGCACAGACACACGTAGCATAATACTGGTATGGCACTGTCATATTGGATCTGAAACGAAAGACTAAAGAGTGCATGTGCGAACTTTGATTGAACTTAACATTATGTGCCGGCAGCTATGGTAAGTCGGAGCTGGACCGTCGCGGTGAGAAACTCTCTCCCGATGAGGTGGACAGCGCCGCAGCCGAGATAGACGACTATGACTACGTGCCGCACTTCCAGAGGGTCTCCATCTCCGGCGAGGATACCAGTGGGGTAGGTACACAGGCGCCGTGCTTCACTTTTCAGACATACACAGTCGTGGTGTGAATTAACATTTGTAATGTGACGAAATACTACTCATTATTACACTTACGTATGCTGGAATTCTTGTGAGACTCATCGAGTTTGTTATGTTCGGCAGACGTGGACACATATAACAATCAACAATGGTATTGCTGCTACTCTCAGTTCAGAAAGGCCAGATAATTTTTTTGAATGTGTTATGTTTTACAAAATGTCTCCGACATTTCACGAGCTTGTCGAAGTACCTACACATTTACCAAAATGTAATATGCAATGCACCAAAATGCATCGTTTTCTGTAATACGGATACGATTTAATTTGTTAACCGTCTTTTCTGATTAGTTTGCCTCAAACAGAACTCAGAAGTGGTCTGCCTCCCCAAGAGAACTGAACATGTTATAGATGGCATACTGATTCCTACATTAAACTCGTGTGTTGAGCCGACATAACACCAGCGTCTAGTAGCCGACATAACACCAGCGTCTAGTAGCCGACATAACACCAGCGTCTAGTAGCCGACATAACACCGGCGTCTAGTAGTCGACATAACACCAGCGTCTAGTAGCCGGCATAACACCAGCGTCTAGTAGCCGACATAACACCAGCGTCTAGTAGCCGACATAACACCAGCGTCTAGTAGCCGACATAACACCAGCGTCTAGTAGCCGACATAACACCAGCGTCTAGTAGCCGACATAACACCAGCGTCTAGTAGCCGACAACACCAGCGTCTAGTAGCCGACATAACACCGGCGTCTAGTAGTCGACATAACACCAGCGTCTAGTAGCCGGCATAACACCAGCGTCTAGTAGCCGACATAACACCAGCGTCTAGTAGCCGACATAACACCAGCGTCTAGTAGCCGACATAACACCAGCGTCTAGTAGCCGACATAACACCAGCGTCTAGTAGCCGACATAACACCAGCGTCTAGTAGCCGACATAACACTAGCATCTAGTAGCCGCCATAACACCAGCGTCTAGTAGCCGCCATAACACCAGCGTCTAGTAGCCGACATAACACCAGCGTCTAGTAGCCGACATAACACCAGCGTCTAGTAGCCGACATAACAGCAGCGTCTAGTAGCCGACATAACACCAGCGTCTAGTAGCCGACAACACCAGCGTCTAGTAGCCGACATAACACCAGCGTCTAGTAGCCGACATAACACCAGCGTCTAGTAGCCGACATAACACCAGCGTGTAGTGATGGAGCGATGGGCGCCATGTAGCCCTGTAGCTTTTTTTTTTTTTCGCTCGCGCTTCACCAGAGAAAAGTTGTTGACCGGGGGGGGGGGAGGGTCGTCAGCGCGAAAAGCTGTTGAGTGTTTGTGTGTGTGTGTGTGGGGGGGGGGGGGGGGTCAGAGCCTCAAAGCGACCGGAGGTGATTTCTTATTCTTCCTAATTATCACTTCTTACAGCCAATGCAGGAACACGCGGGGCGGGGGACATCCTTGTATTGAATGCCCGCCATGTTCCTGTGTGGGCATTTGCCCCTAATGCCCCCAACTGGATTCGCCAGTGGTAAAAAACAGACAAACACAATTTCTGTCGCTTTCAAACATTTTTGTAGCTGAGTTCATCCTGAGTCTGATCTTGACTTGTTGGAAATGCTAAAAATTGGAGACCTCTCTCTACTCATAGCACCCATAAAATGCACCGGGATAGGCATGGTGCAAAATGGGTGTCAGATTTAAAATTGGTACTTGAAATTACTTCCGTCTGGATATGACCTGAGGCCAAAGTAGCCATCCCAAGCTATAGTAATTTAAAATGACCTTGACAATACAAATATTAACTTTACCTACACATTCACAAAGTGTGAATTTTATTTGGCTACATGTTTACAGGGAAAAGGAAAACAACGATATCCAAGTCCCAGTCACAATTCCTCAAATACCGTCGAAATGCGTTCCACGCACGCTATTCAGCGCTATAAACTTTGGCGCCAAAACGCGACGGTTTTTTTAACTTACATTGGTTGTAGGAATCGGTCCAGATAGAAAATAGCGCCAGACGCGCCACGCATATTTGGAAATGTCGAATACAAAGTCAAGACCCATCATACTTAGGGACAGTGGCGTACCGAGTACCTGGTCATTCAGAGCATGACCTGGTCCTTTGGACCCGAGGAGTCAATTCAAAACGCTGGCGCCCCTCCGATCAGTCACGACGCCCCTCTGGCCAGTGACGACGCCACTCCGGCCAGTGAGGACGCTCCCCCGGCCAGTGACGGCACTCTTGCGCCCCTCCGACAAGCGACGGCGCCCCTCCGGCCAGTGGCCATGCCCCTCCGGCGAGTGACGGCGCCTCTCCGGTTAGTGACGGCGCCCCTCCGGCCAGTGACTCTCCTTCCGCACGGTGCGGAAGGAGAGCCCCTCCCCCTGCAAAATTTCGCCAATATTGGTGGCGCTCCTGTCGATCGGGTGGCGCCCCTCAAGGCAATGATCTGGTCCTTTGTGAATTTCTGCGTACGCCACTGCTTAGGGAGCCATTAGTCAGTCAACACTCAAGATATTGCCTTGACATTTGGTTTGGGCATCGTCCATACTTGGTTCTCGAATACATATTCCGGCGTTTTCATATGATTTCATATTCTATGATTTTATGAAGAACAAAATTGGTGAAAAAATCCACAAAATCAGAATTTCCAAACATATTGAAAAACCGGCCTATATATTGGAGAACGAAATATAGAGAATACCCAAGCCGAATTTCAAAGCAATATCTTTAGTTTTGGCCTACTTATTGGCTACTTAAGTAAGATGGGCCTGAATTTTGTATTCGACATTTCCAAATATGCACGCGCCACTTTCCCTCCTGCTACTAAAATGCTAGAAAATGGAGGAAACACGAACGAGGGAAAAAAACATATTTTTTTTTCTCGCAAAAGTTATTTGTCGCAGTCAGTAACCATTTGTCATCGCCAGTTTGAGCGGATGGGGGGGGGGGGGCTAATTTATATTGCCGCCCCCGTCGAGCGTGGGATGGGGGGGGGGGCGGGAGATTTTGCCCCTGCCCCCCCTCCTGGATCCGTCAGTGCGGCTGACGGCGTGTCACGATACACTTCTCTGTCTCCGAGGGGTGGAATGTTCGCTCCAACGACTTCCCCGGCGAGTTCGAAGGCTAACACCACACACATCCATCTGAAGTTACTTAGCTCGGCGCCTGTGGTCGGCCCATGCCCCATTGTTCCCTGTTGCCTTTGACACAGCCTAGGTAACTAACCCTGTGACTCTGTGGTGTTCCATTTTCCGTATGTCAGCTGTGACCTCACACTGTGACGCCGTGACGCCGCTGTTACCTTGCTGTTACCTCACGTTGTGAGTGTGACCCCGCTGTGACCCCGCTGTGACGCCGCTGTGACCCCGCTGTGACCCCGCTGTGACCCCGATGTGACCCCGCTGTGACCCCGCTGTGACCCCGCTGTGACTCCTCTGTGACCGCCAGGTGCCAGCAGAGGATCTGCGGAAGGCCTCGCAGCTGCTGGTGCGCGCCCTGGGAATCCGTGAACGATACATGACCCAGTCGAACCAGAGTTTTCCGGATACGGCCGGCCGCTTCCTGTGCAGCGGCGCCGCCTCGTCCACGGTCCGACACGGCGTTCGCACCCACATAAAAGGTCAGTCACTCAGTCACTGTCACTCAGTCACAGTCACTCAGTCACAGTCACTCAGTCACAGTCACCAGTCACAGTCAGTCACAGTCAGTCACTCAGTCAGTCACTCAGTCACAGTCACTTAGTCACAGTCACTAAGTCACAGTCACATTCACTCACTTACTCACTCAGTCATAGTCACTCAGTCACAGTCACTCAGTCACAGTCACTCAGTCACAGTCACTCAGTCACAGTCACTCAGTCACAGTCACTGTCACTCAGTCACAGTCACTCAGTCACAGTCACAGTTACTCAGTCACAGTCACTCAGTCACAGTCGCTCAGTCACAGTCGCTCAGTCACAGTCACTCAGTCACAGTCACTCAGTCACATTCACTCAGTCACAGTCACTCAGTCACAGTCACTCAGCCACAGCCACTCAGTCAGTCACTCAGTCACAGTCACTCACTCAGTCACTCATTCATTCACAGTCACTCAGTTAGTCAGTCACTCAGCCATAGTCACTCAGTCACAGTCACTCAGTCACAGTCACTCAGTCACAGTCACTCAGTCACAGTCACTCAGTCACAGTCACTCAGTCACAGTCACTCAGTCACAGCCACTCAGTCACAGTCACTCAGTCACAGTCACTAAGTCACAGTCACTAAGTCACAGTCACTAAGTCACAGTCACTCACTTACTCACTCAGTCATAGTCACTCAGTTACATTCACTCAGTCACAGTCACTCAGTCACACAGTCACTCAGTCCCAGTCACTCAGTCACAGTCACTCAGTCACAGTCACTCAGTCACAGTCACTCAGTCACAGTCACTCAGTCACAGTCACTCAGTCACAGTCACTCAGTCACAGTCACTCAGTCACAATCACTCAGTCACTCAGCAGTACGCACCCACATCCACAGTCAATCACTCAGCAGTCTACAGGCGGCTCCTGTCCTGTGACCTTACTGGCTCCTGTCCTGTGACCTTACTGGCTCCTGTCTTGTGACCTTACGGCTCCTGTCCTGTGACCTTACTGGCTCCTGCCCTGTGACCTTACTGGATCCTGTCCTGTGACCTTACAGCTCCTGTCCTGTGACCTTACTGGCTCATGTCCTGTGACCTTACGGCTCCTGTCCTGTGACCTTACTGGCTCCTGTCCTGTGACCTTACTGGATCCTGTCCTGTGACCTTACTGGCTCCTGTCCTGTGACCTTACTGGCTCCTGTCCTGTGACCTTACGGCTCCTGTCCTGTGACATTACTGGCTCCTGACCTGCGACCTTACTGGCTCCTGTCCTGTGACCTTACTGGCTCCTGTCCTGTGACCTTACGGCTCCTGTCCTGTGACCTTACTGGCTCCTGTCCTGTGACCTTACGGGCTCCTGTCCTGTGACCTTACTGGCTCCTGTCCTGTGACCTTACGGCTCTTGTCCTGTGACCTTACTGGCTCCTGTCCTGTGACCTTACGGCTCCTGTCATGTGACCTTACTGGCTCCTGTCCTGTGACCTTACGGCTCCTGTCCTGTGACCTGACTGGCTCCTGTCCTGTGACCTGACTGGCTCCTGTCCTGTAACCTTACTGGCTCCTGTCCTGTGACCTTACGGCTCCTGTCCTGTGACCTTACTGGCTCCTGTCCTGTGACCTTACGGCTCCTGTCCTGTGACCTTACTGACTCCTGTTCTGTGACCTTACTGGCTCCTGTCATGTGACCTTACTGGCTCCTGTCCTGTGACCTTACTGGCTCCTGTCCTGTGACCTTACGGGCTCCTGTCCTGTGACCTTACTGGCTCCTGTCCTGTGACCTTACTGGCTCCTGTCCTGTGACCTTACTGGCTCCTGTCCTGTGACCTTACGGGCTCCTGTCCTGTGACCGTACGGCTCCTGTCCTGTGACCTGACGGCTCAAGACCTGTGACTTCCTGGCTCCTGGCAGACCTTTGACCTGACGAATTATCGTTCACTATGCCATGTTTACGCTTATGGAATAGTTAACCTCAGTTGGCCAATATTACAAATGAATAACCAGTTCCCAGTACATGACATATTAATTATGTTTGACTTCAAATCTTAAGCGCTCCTCTAATTGAAATTGATAATGAAACTTAACGTCTCCCATACGCGTGCACCTGATAATTAAGCGTTGTACTTTCAGCTCATGGCCCGAAGGGTAAGTTGTTGTGGACAGTAAGTAGCAGGCGGCGGGCTTTTCTGTCGACTAACCCACAGACCATGTCAGACCATGTGCGAGTGATGTGCGCGACTGCGGTGTCCCTGCATCACACGCCACGTGTGAAACTGTCGGCGTGTGTGTAGCGTGCCACGTGTGCCAGTGGTGCCAATGGTGCCAACTGCTAATGATGCCAATGGTGCTAACTGCCAATGGTGCCTTTGTGCAGCATGAATCTGGTGCTGTCCGATCGCACAGACCATGGTGTTTGGGCCTTTGGCTATGTTTTGAACCCTTGTTCCACCCTTGTTTTGCGGTGCCAGCTCTGAGCTCAGTTCAAGTCAGCATGTCGGCAGCTGTGCAGTTAACACGCGTGTAGGATCACTGTGGAGTTAACACGCGTGTAGGATCACTGTGGAGTTAACACGCGTGTAGGATCACTGTGCAGTTAACACGCGTGTAGGATCACTGTGCAGTTAACACGCGTGTAGGATCACTGTGGAGTTAACACGCGTGTAGGATCACTGTGCAGTTAACACGCGTGTAGGATCACTGTGCAGTTAACACGCGTGTAGGATCACTGTGCAGTTAACACGCGTGTAGGATCACTGTGCAGTTAACACGCGTGTAGGATCACTGTGCAGTTAACACGCGTGTAGGATCACTGTGCAGTTAACACGCGTGTAGGATCACTGTGGAGTTAACACGCGTGTAGGATCACTGTGGAGTTAACACGCGTGTAGGATCACTGTGCAGTTAACACGCGTGTAGGATCACTGTGGAGTTAACACGCGTGTAGGATCACTGTGGAGTTAACACGCGTGTAGGATCACTGTGGAGTTAACACGCGTGTAGGATCGCTGATAGCGTAAGTGCAGTGAATATTCGCAATGTTTACAATCTGAAACTTAGCTGTAGATCCGAGTGTGCATTTGAGACACACACACATGCTTGGATTCCCCGTTATTGTACATACAATGTACATACATTTTGTATTTCATGTACATGCAGCTCACGTAGAGACAGCCCGGGTCGGATCATGTTTGCGACATACAGATACATGATCTGACCCAAACACATGCAAATAGGCACATGCCAATTTGTTTTGACAATTGAACTCCTATGAACAGCTATATGACATACTAGAGAGTGCGATGACATTATACAGCGTAATGACTGGTTTGAAAGGCTCTCGAGTTTTATTTAGGTACCTATAACTATAAGTATAACAAGATAATTGGATCGATCAGGCTGCGTTTTCTGAAGGCATCACGATATGCGAGGCTGTAATATTTACTCGCTTTTGTTTTTATTGTTTATGGATCTATTTTTCGGTCAGTTTATAATAAGAGGAATCCAATAATTTACAACTTGCATAATGTATGATTTTTTGCAGACTTTTCTAATGATTTAGCCTCGTGTTTGACTTTCTGGAGGAGGCGATGCGTATCATTTCAGTCCATGCCTTATCATACAAACGATCGATGCCTGCTCATGTACTGATATTTCTGGAAACGGACGCGAGATTTACCAAAATACGACAGCATGTATAAACTATCCACCCGTCCTACCATTGCCCCAGGCCATTGGTTACCGTCCTACCATTGCCCCAGGCCATTGGTTACCGTCCTACCATTGCCCCAGGCCATTGGTTACCGTCCTACCATTGCCCCAGGCCATTGGTTACCGTCCTACCATTGCTCCAGGCCATTGGTTACCGTCCTACCATTGCTCCAGGCCATTGGTTACCGTCCTACCATTGCCCCAGGCCATTGGTTACCGTCCTACCATTGCTCCAGGCCATTGGTTACCGTCCTACCATTGCCCCAGGCTATTGGTTACCGTCCTACCATTGCTCCAGGCCATTGGTTACCGTCCTACCATTGCTCCAGGCCATTGGTTACCGTCCTACCATTGCTCCAGGCCATTGGTTACCGTCCTACCATTGCTCCAGGCCATTGGTTACCGTCCTACCATTGCTCCAGGCCATTGGTTACCGTCCTACCATTGCTCCAGGCCATTGGTTACCGTCCTACCATTGCTCCAGGCCATTGGTTACCGTCCTACCATTGCCCCAGGCCATTGGTTACCGTCCTACCATTGCCCCAGGCCATTGGTTACCGTCCTACCATTGCCCCAGGCCATTGGTTATGCCAATGGCCATTGGTTATGCCAATGGTCCGGCCCTATGACGCGCACCATCCAAACATAGCCCTCATCGTGACCGTGACCGTGACCTGCCGCAGAGCACTCGGTGCACGCGCCGTCCACTGACAACCCGTGGGACGTCGAGTGGCTGCCCCCGCTCGACTACACGTGTGAGATGGTCAAGGGCGTGTACCAGGTCAAGGACGCTGGAGGAAAGGTCAAGGACTACGTCTACCCGGAGAAGGAGCAGTTTCTGTGCGACTTCACCTACCTGTGCACCATCATCGCTGATGGACCGCTGTGAGTGGGCACTGCAGCTGTGTGCCACCGCGGCACCATCAACCGATGGAGTTTAGTATTCCTAGAGTAGGCATTTATCATGATGTATTCAAATAGGTAGGCTCGATTTGTATCCGCCTCTTTGAGTTGGATCAACTATGTTCATTATCGAATAGTAAAAAGCACAGATCACAGGAGACCTGGATTTGACACGAAATAGTCGGCCTTTTATTTTAAGCACAGCAGTGAACGACGGTGCTGGACTCACATTTTCACGAGCCGGGACATAAAAGTTAAAAGTGTATCAGCTTAAAGGAAATAGTTCACCTTGATTTTTTTTTACCAAACACGATTTGATTATATTTTTTAATACAATTTCTTTTTATATTGTCAAAAATGGCCTTATATCGCGCCGATTCAGGACAGAAGGCCGTAAATTTGTATTGTTTATCAAAACTATATGCATACTCTGCAAAACTATATGCATGAGTCAGAGTCCTGACGTCACGCGAATGTAAAAAATGGTTCAGCCAATCAGATTCGAAAGTAGTCGCGTAAGGATAGACTCGCATTGGAGATGTGCCAACCGGCGGCCGGCGGTTCGCTTGCTAGCACTAGCTGCAAGCTGATTGGCTGATGGTATAGCCTCTGCCCGGGCTAGAACCAGTACAACATTCTTTCGCCAGCACCGCATTCCCTCGCCAAAAAAAAAAATATTCGGCTGGAGAGTCTTTTCAGTCAAGCAAACTTGCAGATATGGGTTTCCCAACACGGGCTACAAAACTGCTATCTCAGTTTAAAACTAATGTTGAAGGTGAACTATTTCCTTTAACAGCTCCGTTTACAATTTCGGCCCCTTACTGCAGTGGCCTGAATTTCGTGTAAAATCCAGGTCTCCGTAAAAATCTGTGTCTGTGTCATCTGTGTAAAAAGTAGTATTTTATTGAGTTATTTATCGAAATACTGTTGGGAAAATCCTTAGATCACTAATTTAATTAATTTCCTGCACATCGCCGTGCTTCGGTCTTTGCAACCTGGCAGCCGTCCGTGCCGGCTACTATTGTGCTGCACGTGACTTATCTGCTGCACCATCCTGCTCCGGATCCAGTCCGGAGCACACCCCGCTCTGACTGACCCCTTGTGCCACCCGTGCACTGACCAGCTGACACAAAGATACCGTCGCATCCGGGGACACTGTTCTGGGCGGTGTTCTCTGCGCTCACTGTCACATAAATAGCTCCGGGACCCTGCCAAACCGCGTACAGTGTACAGGCATGTGTCTCAGCCACGGCCCTCGGGTAGACACTATGCCGTATTTCGTACGGCGGGGATGACCAGGCTGACGGAATGTGGTGGAGCGAGGTACTGGCCACGGGGTTTCTCAGAAGCGACACCGCTTTACTCATTTACCAGTGTTATTTACGGGCCGGGACGGTATGGCCATGAGGTCCCGCGGCGGAAGTGAAGCCGATTTATGGCCGCTGGTGCCAATGATTGGTGTTATCCGGTCATTGTGGGGCGGGGGGCGGCGGCTCGGAGTTCAGTTCCTAGTCCCCATTGTTCTCTCGGCCGTCGGAGGCCACTGTCTGTACTGAGACAGAGGAATGTCGGGGCTGGAGGTCGTTGGAGGTCGTTGGAGGTCGCTGGAGGACTGCTGAGCAGTGAGCGCGTCTCGGGGGTGTCCCAGGGGGGGGGGGGGGGAGAGTCCGGATGGCTGTTTCCCGGGTAGATTTTAAACGACTGCGGCCGTCCACTGATATGCGTGGAATATGGTAATGGGTACTCCGAGTAGATATGTGCACGGGGATTCAATGACTTCTAGACTTTAAGATGAACCTTACATGCCGACGTGAGTGCTGCGGGGAAGCACACTACAAAGCCACAATAAAGCCACACACCAAAGCCTATCCATTCCATTGATTTGTGAGGTAAAATTAAAGGTCATTACTGGCGAATGAATTCGTTGTCGGATGGATAATTTGGTACTGAAATGAAACTCAGCCAATTAACTGCATGATAACATAAAACAGTCTTTTTTTTTCTCGAAAAGTGCTGCACTGTATTAAAATCTGTACCTCACTATTTTTCTTCTTCAAAATGCAAGCATGCAGATTTGCCGATGCCGAGCGATTATCGGCTCCGTTCTGACCTGACGCTGCCTTCCTCGTGACTTTCTCGGCAGGAAGTCGTTCTGCTACCGGCGGCTGACGTACCTGTCGTCCAAGTTCGAGCTGCACGTGCTGCTTAACGAGCTGCGCGAGCTGGCGGCGCAGAAAGCCGTCCACCACAGGGACTTCTACAACGTCCGCAAGGTGCAGCTATTTACAGCGTGTGTGTATCGAAATGCCCCAAGATCGATAAAGGCCAGAGCTTGTATTGGCCAATATTCATAAAGGCCCCGAGTTTAAAAGGCCGCAGGATTCACATTGGGCAGAGGTTGAAACGGCAAATTGGACCAAAAATGCCCAGACAGCCGACAGGGAGAATTCATACAGGCCAGAGGTTGAAAAGTCCCGAGCTTGTATTAGCCAGAGGTTGAAAGGGATAGAGCTCGTATTGGCCAGAGGTTGAAAAGTCCCGAGCTTGTATTGGCCAGAGCTTGAAAGGGACAGCTTGAATTGGCCAGAGGTTGAATGGGCCAGCGCCCCAGCCGTCAGGGGCGGCGCCACCAATTTTTGATAGAGGGGGGGGGGGGGGGACGGGTCCAAACAACCATCACGACGTGACTTTCTAGGGAAAATAGCTATACCTGATGTTTTGAATAATCTTCATTAAATTATCATTCCTAGTAAAAACTTGCACCCCACGCAGCAATAAGGCGGCAATATTTCAACCCAAATGCAGATCATCACCTTAACTCAGGGACTCGTCTAACATGTTGACTGCGGGGAAAAAACCCGCAGTCGCGGCTCCTGCAACTCCCCCAGTGGAGGCAAAAAAAACGGCCAGTGTGGGGGGGGGGGCAAGTTTAAACAGGTGATAATTGTTGGCTAGATGCACATTTTAACTGTTATGTGAAGCTAGATGCACATTTTAACTGTTATGTGAAAATTATAGGCCTTACGACCAGATGCACACACACATATACATATATAGTTATTTTATATATATATATATATATATATATATATATATATATATATATATATATATATATATATATATATATAGACAGACAGACAGACAGACAGACAGACAGACAGACAGACAGACAGACAGACAGACAGACAGACAGACAGACAGACAGACAGACAGCAGACAGGCAGACAGGCAGACAGGCAGACAGGCAGACAGGCAGACAGGCAGACAGGCAGGCAGGCAGGCAGGCAGGCAGGCAGACAGGCAGACAGGCAGGCAGGCAGGCAGGCAGACAGGCAGACAGGCAGACAGGCAGACAGGCAGACAGGCAGCCAGGCAGCCAGGCAGCCAGGCAGCCAGGCAGCCAGGCAGCCAGGCAGCCAGGCAGCCAGGCAGCCAGGCAGCCAGGCAGCCAGGCAGCCAGGCAGCCAGGCAGCCAGGCAGCCAGGCAGCCAGGCAGCCAGGCAGCCAGGCAGCCAGGCAGACAGGCAGGCAGGCAGGCAGGCAGGCAGGCAGGCAGGCAGGCAGGCAGGCAGGCAGGCAGGCAGGCAGGCAGGCAGGCAGGCAGGCAGGCAGGCAGGCAGGCAGGCAGGCAGGCAGGCAGGCAGGCAGGCAGGCAGGCAGGCAGGCAGGCAGGCAGGCAGGCAGGCAGGCAGGCAGGCAGGCAGGCAGGCAGGCAGGCAGGCAGGCAGGCAGGCAGACAGGCAGACAGGCAGACAGGCAGACAGGCAGACAGGCAGACAGGCAGACAGGCAGACAGGCAGACAGGCAGACAGGCAGACAGGCAGACAGGCAGACAGGCAGACAGGCAGACAGGCAGACAGGCAGACAGGCAGACAGGCAGACAGGCAGACAGGCAGACAGGCAGACAGGCAGACAGGCAGACAGGCGCACACGCGCACACGCGCACACGCGCACACGCGCACACGCGCACACGCGCACACGCGCACACGCGCACACGCGCACACACACCCTTAGACTGGCTTATTCGTCATATTTGTAGATGTGCTTTAGAAAGCTCAATCTAACATGTGGATGGTTTGTACAGGTATTCACTCATATGTAATTTTGACAAAGGCCTGTGGCCGAAATATCAATACAGTCTATCAGTAATTTAACGTTTTTATACATCGAGGTTAAGGTCATCAACCCTAATGGTTTTAATCAATTTAATTGAGCTTTAATATGGGAAAAATTGGCGACACATGAAGACAAATATCTACACGGAGTATTTTTTTTTCCAGCGAAAGGTTGCTGGGATACCCCGCTACTGTACTGTACCCCGAAGATAGGGGGGACGCGTCAAGCGTCCCTTGCGTCCCCCGGTGGCGCCGCCCCTGCCAGCCGTGGTTGGCTAAGGAGGAGTCCGAAAGAATACCAGTCAATAAGGGGTCTTGTTCCCTGTATTACTCCCGGCTGCGGTTTCGCCCATATCGTCAGCACATTATTAAAGCCGGTCGCAGCGGCCAAAACACCACACATTCACTGCACGAGTTTTGCACCCATTGCCGATTATTTTAGCACATCTCGGCGACCATACCTCTTGCAACACAGATTCACGTGCACTCGCACTGTACTACAGACGAGAGCTGTCAATGGTAATGAACAAAACAAAAAACGAGGCGGCCGTGACCTGGCACTGCCACGCGCGGAGCGCTGACCAGAAGATCCGGCTCTCTTCCCGACTCCTCCTTAGCCAAATACGGCTGGGGCGCTGCCCCTTTCAACCTCTGGCCAATTGGAGCTCTGGCCCTTTCAAGCTCTGGCCCTTTCAAGCTCTGGCCCTTTCAAGCTCTGGCCAATACAAGCTCTGATCAATACAAGCTCTGGCCTATACAAGCTCTGGTCCTTTCAACCTCTGGCCAATACGAGCTCTGTCCCTTTCAAGCTCTGGCAATACAAGTTCGGGACTTTTCAACCTCTGCCAATACAAGCTCTGGCCTATATGAATTATCCCTGTCTGAGCAGTTTTGGTCCAATCGGTCTTTTCAACCTCTGGCCAATATGAATCCAGGGCCTTTTAAACTCAGGGCATTTATGAATTCTGGCCAATGCAAGCTCTGGCCTTTATGATTCTTGGGGCTTTTTGAATGTTCCCCATTTACAGCTACTCCGTCAGCCCTTCACTTCAGTTCAGTTGGAATTTCCGACGAGGATAGCAGCAGCCATTTCTAAATATTGAAGCGTCGAAATGACATTTGAACATTTATTGTTAAATTATGAATACGTACATTACATTATAATTATGAATACGTTATGCCTGATGAAACAAATGTTCGATTGTTAACAATTACGTTCAAATGATACTTTAATGTGAATTTCGTCTTACACGCTTTAACATATGAGCACGCTTACATGTCGGGCGTAATTTATACCACATCAAATGGATATTGAGGAAAACCACGTTTTATGAGTAAATTGCGCGGCGAAGAGATTCATTTCTGGCTACGATCGGTCGCGGAACTGAACGCGGTCGTCAGTCATATCGATTGCCTCTGAACGCCGACAGCTGTGCTGTGGCCAACCGATAATAGACTGGTGCCAGCTGCATCCGTGTATTTCAACAACCGACGACTCGATGACAGTGACTCGCCTGTCTGAGCACAGACTGACCAGGGGCGGATCCAGACAATCTTCACGGGGGGGGGGGGGG
>JAXIVJ010001932.1:55000-117500 GCA_036785665.1 Chirona hameri | reverse complement strand
CTCTATCTCTATCTCTATCTCTATCTCTATCTCTATCTCTATCTCTATCTCTATCTCTATCTCTATATCTATATCTATATCTATATCTATATCTATATCTATATCTATATATTATATATATATATATATATATATATATATATATATATATATATATATATTATATATATATATATATATATATATATATATATATATATATATATATATATATATATATATATATATATATATATATATATATATATATATATATATATACCATATACCATACACTATATACTATATACTACATACTATATACCATATTCTATATTATATATACTATATTTTATATACTATATTATATAGTATATAGGTATATATATCGAGCAGAGACAAGTCAATGGTGAGCTATTGGTGGAATGTAACGAGGAAACGAGATGGATCGAGCCCGACCCAATGCTACACGTATAGCAGGACGTGTCGGCCGCTCCTGATTCGTGTTAGTACGCTGTGGGGCTTGAGGTGAGGGCTGTATTTTGGGAGTCTGGTCGTCACGGGCCGGTCGTGTGCCGCTCTCCTGCCGGCGATCTGTATGGGCCGAGCCCAAACGAACCATAGCCTGCGGTGTGAGCCTGTCACGGCCGGGCCGAGTGCTGGCGCACCGGGTCACGGGCGGCGGCTCAAGGGCCGGGAAAGCGGTGGTCGTGGTGCTGGTTTCCACTGTGGCTGGTCTGAGAGGTGCCAACAGTTTGAGGGGAGGGAGCTGAGGTAGGGGCTCAGTTTGAGTTTCACATGTGGCCGTTTGCTTTTCGCTGCCTGTGCGTAGGTCTTGGAAGTCGGAGAGGGCGTCATGTCTTCTACCGCGCGAAGTGCCTGTGAGTATGAAATGTTGGAAGATGCCTTCAGGGCGCAAATCTCCTTCTCCTTCTTCCACATGGGACACTGAGTGGAGGTCACGATGTGGTCTGTGGATCCACAGCTTAGGCACTTGGCTGGTGCAGAACAGGCAGAGCCGTCGTGCGGCGCTGCACCGCACTTGTGGCACCGGGCCTCTTGCTTACAAAATTTGAAGCTGTGGCCAAATTTTTGGCATTTGTAGCAGCGAAGGGGGCTCGGGATGTAGACGCGTACGTTGTATCCGAGGTATCCAGCGACTAAAGTAGACGGTAGCGTGGTTGTCTGGAACATGAGGACAAGAAGGCTGGTGTCACGCCTCTGTCCGTCACGGAAAGTTGTTAGACGTCGTACGTGCGAGACTCCTGAGCGGAGATCTTCGAGAATGTCCTCCTCGGACATAAATCTCATCTCCGGGGCGAAAACCGTACCCTGTGTGGTGTTCCGAGCATGGTGCAGCGAGACAGTGACCGCCTTCTCACAGAACTTGGTACACTGTAGCAGTTTTTTTTTGTTTGCGCGTTAGTCTCGGTCTTGACAACGAGTGTGCCGTTTGCCGGAGTTTCGATCTGGAGAGAGGATGAGCCGCAGATGCCTTTGAGTTGTTTGGTGGGCCAAAACACGTTGATTTTGCGGAACGAGACATTGTCGTCGGTAGGCTTAATCACCAGAAACGAGCCATTGGAATCCAGGTACTGGTCAGAAGTCGTGGTCAATGGTGAGCCAGGGTTCCGTGCGTGGTCAGTAGACAAGCGAGGGTCGGTACCGGGAGTGGAGGCATGGGACGAGCGAGGGTCAGTGCCGGGGGCGGAGGTCATGAACGAGCGAGGTTTGGTGCCGGGGGCAGAGGTCATGGACGAGCGAGGGTCGGTGCCGGGGGCAGAGGTCTGGGACGAGCGAGGATCAGTGACCGTGGAGTCAGAGTCCATTGGGAGATCAGGAGAGGTCAGGTTCGGGTCAAAGTCAGAGACATCTTGTTTTCGGCGCTTTTTCCCCATGATGGGGAAAAAGCAAGCAACGGAGCCGGGAAACAGTGCCGTTTGCCGGAGTGAGAACGAAACCTAAGCAAAGCAAACTGAGCAACGACAACGACAACGACGATGGAAAACGAGCGGAAGCGTGGAAATCGTACCAAGAATCGGCGAAGGTGCGTGAGCGTGTTTGCGAATGTGAATTCAGATTGTTTTGTTTTTTGTTTGTTTTGTTAAATTTTAGGCATTTCGGTCAATATGACCATTGCATGCCTGTGATGAATCATTTGTATTGATATATGTTTAAGTGTCAATCCTAGAAAAAATGGCGAGTTTGTTTCGTTTCAAACAAAATATTTAGTAAATAATTAAAAGTAGCCGTAACAGATATGGGTGTTCATTATCGAGTAATGAGGGCAGTGCTAATGTATGGAAGATGTTTTGCATTGGGGTATAAATGTCGGACGAAGGAAATTGGATAATGATCGTTTTCGTATATGTCTTGTCTATATTTATATATTTATATGTGTATATATACATATATATATATATACCATATACTATATACTATATACCATATGCCATATTATATATTCCATATATTATCTTCTATATACTATATTATACAGTATATATGTCTATATATCTAGCAGAGAGACAAGTCAATGGTGGGCTATTGGTGGAATGTAACGAGGAAACGAGATGGATCGAGCCCGACCCAATGCTACACGTATAGCAGGACGTGTCGGCCGCTCCTGATTCGTGTTAGTACGCTGTGGGGCTTGAGGTGAGGGCTGTATTTTGGGAGTCTGGTCGTCACGGGCCGGTCGTGTGCCGCTCTCCTGCCGGCGGTCTGTATGGGCCGAGCCCAAACGAACCATAGCCTGCGGTGCGAGCCTGTCACGGCCGGGCCGAGTGCTGGCGCACCGGGTCACGGGCGGCGGCTCAAGGGCCGGGGAAGCGGTGGTCGTGGTGCTGGTTTCCACTGTGGCTGGTCTGAGAGGTGCCAACAGTTTGAGGGGAGGGAGCTGAGGTAGGGGCTCAGTTTGAGTTTCACATGTGGCCGTTTGCTTTTTCGCTACCTGTGCGTAGGTCTTGGAAGTCGGAGAGGGCGTCTTGTCTTCTACCGCGCGACGTGCCTGTGGGTATGAAATGTTGGAAGATGCCTTCAGGGCGCAAATCTCTTTCTCCTTCTTCCACATGGGACACTGAGTGGAGGTCACGATGTGGTCTGTGGATCCACAGCTCAGGCACTTGGCTGGTGCAGAACAGGCAGAGCCGTCGTGCGGCGCTGCACCGCACTTGTGGCACCGGGCCTCTTGCTTACAAAATTTGACGCTGTGGCCAAATTTTTGGCATTTGTAGCAGCGAAGGGGGTTCGAGATGTAGACGCGTACGTTGTATCTGAGGTATCCAGCGACTAAAGTAGACGGTAGCGTGGTTGTATGGAACGTGAGGACAAGAAGGCTGGTGTCACGCCTCTGTCCGTCACGGAAAGTTGTCAGACGTCGCACGTGCGAGACTCCTTCTGAGCGGAGACCTTCGAGAATGTCCTCCTCGGACATAAATCTCATCTCCGGGGCGAAAACCGTACCCTGTGTGGTGTACCGAGCATGGTGCAGCGAGACAGTGACCGCCTTCTCACAGAACTTGGTACACTGTAGCAGTTTTTTTGTTTGTGCGTTAGTCTCGGTCTTGACAACGAGTGTGCCGTTTGCCGGAGTTTCGATCTGGAGAGAGGATGAGCCGCAGATGCCTTTGAGTTGTTTGGTGGGCCAAAACACGTTGATTTTGCGGAACGAGACATTGTCGTCGGTAGGTTTAATCACTAGAAACGAGCCATTGGAATCCAGGTACTGGTCAGAAGTCGTGGTCAATGGTGAGCCAGGGTTCCGTGCGTGGTCAGTAGACAAGCGAGGGTCGGTACCGGGAGTGGAGGCATGGGACGAGCGAGGGTCAGTGCCGGGGGCGGAGGTCATGAACGAGCGAGGTTCGGTGCCGGGGGCAGAGGTCATGGACGAGCGAGGGTCGGTGCCGGGGGCAGAGGTCTGGGACGAGCGAGGATCAGTGACCGTGGAGTCAGAGTCCATTGGAAGATCAGGAGAGGTCAGGTTCGGGTCAGAGTCAGCGTCCGAGACATCTTGTTTTCGGCGCTTTTTCCCCATGACGGGGAAAAAGCAAGCAACGGAGCCGGAAAACAATAAACCGAGTGAGAACGCAACCTAAGCAAAGCAAACTAAGCAACGACAACGACAACGACGATGGAAAACGAGCGGAAGCGTGGAAATCGTACCAAGAATCGACGAAGGTGCGTGAGCGTGTTTGCGAAGGTGATCCTCCCCGTATTTATTCAGATTTTTTGTTTGTTTTGTTAAATTTTTGGCATTTCGGTCAATTATGACCATTGCATGCCTTTTCAATTTATATGTTCAGGAACGAACAATTGATGCGTTACACAGGTATTATTTTATGTTTGTCTGTGATTTACATCTTTTCGAATAGTTTTGATTCTTGGAGAAATGAAAACAGTAAATTGAGCAAGTCTGGTTGTGTGTCTCCGAGTACAGATGTCAAACTGAATGGCAATTTTTCTTTGTTGCAAAAAGAGAGCAGCTTACCCCTTTGTCTACGGTAATTTGGACACTGTATGATAACATGTTCTACTGTCTGTGGACATTGACAAAGCGAGCATATCGGCCGAGCGTCTTTGGAATATATATAACAATGTGTGTATAAAGTATGTCCTAAACGTAATCTAGCCAAAACTTTCTCTTCCCGTCTATTATCTCTGTTTGCAGACGTCCACACTTCAATGAGAGGTTTGATGCGTCGAAGCTGTGTTGCTCGAGTAGTATTGGTCCATTGCATTTGCCAGTTTTTTATCATTGCTTGTCGTAAGCAAGCTTTAATGGATGTATAGTCAGTTGGAATGTTTGTTATGCTATTTAAAGAAAGTGCCTCTTTTGCAAACTTGTCCGCTTGCGAGTTTCCATGGATACCGCTGTGACCCGGTATCCAGGTGAACCGTATTTGTGTACCATTGTTGGATAATTCCTGGTGTAGATTGTATATATGTATCAGCAAGGGTGACGATGGAGATTTCATAAGCAATGACTGAACGACCGAACGCGAGTCTGTGCAAATCACCGCTCTTTGTAAACATTTTTCTTGAATAAACTGAAGGGCTTCTAACACCGCATGTAGTTCGGCGATATATATACTTGTGCTATTCTTAAGACGAGTTTTAATTATGTGTTCATTACAGTTACAGAAAACTGCGTTTGAAGTGCGATCACCGTCTTTCGAGCCATCTGTGAAAATGAAATGAAAACTGGAAAACTGGTTGCGTAATTCACCAAACTTGTGTTGCACTTCTTGTGGAGTAATGAGTGCTTTTGAACAATCAAAAAGAAATAGAACCTCCCTGTCAATCTTCAGCCATGGAGGAACATTGAGTTTAGGTAAGGGAAGGATTTCTGGTTGAATGTACTCCAAATCTGCGGAGAATTTCTTAACTCTAGAAGCTATTGTTAATCCAGATTGTTTTTCAGCCGGACCAATGTAGTTATGGTGAATTGAAGGTAAGATGTGTATAGATTTATAAGTATTATGGTTTGGATGAAACAAAATTTTGCTAACATAACGTAAAGATTGCTCCTGTCGTCTCAAATGTAAGGGCGGTATAACAGCTTCTGTTTGTAAGGACGAGATTGGTGAGGTTTTCATGGCCCCAAGGGCTATTCGGATGAATGAGTTTTGAATTGTGTCTAATTTTTTAAGTGTGTTATCACTGGCACCGGCGTAAATTACAGCTCCGTATTCTATGATTGGCAACACCAAAGCCTTGTACAAATGAAGAAGTGTTTTCCGGTCTGCCCCATACTCTGTGCCGGCAATACATCGAAATAAGTTCAGACGCTTGCTACATTTTGATTTTACATACTCCATATGCTTCACCATACTGAGTTTTGAGTCCAAAACTATGCCAAGGAATTTGAATGACTGTAAGCGAGGAATAACGTGACCTGAAAGGCGTAGGTCAGAAGCCTGACGCATTCTGTTGTTTTTGGTGAAAGTCATCACTGCAGATTTTGTTGGTGAAAATATACTACCGTTCTTTCTTGACCAATCTTCAATTATGTCTAGTGCCTGTTGTAAACGAAAAATGGAGTGTTGCGAGTCGCTGTCGGTGCACCATATGGAACTGTCGTCAGCGAACAAAGAGTAGTTTATACTTGAAGGAACTGCGTCGAATAGATCATTGATCATGACGTTGAAGAGCATTGGAGATAAGCAGCTACCTTGCGGTAAACCATTTTGAAACGAGTATGTGTTGGAATATACTGAGCGACATCGTACCTGAAAATTACGTTCACCTGTAAGAAAGCCTAACAAATATTGTGCGAGATGTCCTCGAATGCCTAGCTTATGCAACTTAAGTATCAGAATCGGCCTGTATACCATGTCATAGGCACGACTTATGTCCAAGAAAACTGCTGTTGTATGTTTCTTATATTTAAATCCTTTTCTTATATCAGTTTCAAGTCGTACGATATGGTCATAAGTGGTATGATTTTTGCGAAAACCACTCTGGTATTTTGAAAGTAAATTATTTTCTTCTAAGAACCAAGCTAAACGTTTACCTACCATTCGCTCAAACACTTTACCTAAACAACTGGTCAGGGATATGGGACGTTAGTTGAAAGGGTTATTGCGATCTTTTCCCGGTTTCGGCAATGGAATTGTGATTGCCTCTCGCCATGCTGCTGGACAAATGTGTTTGGTCCATAAGTCATTGAGTGTAAGTAACATAAATTGTAAAGTGTTATCTGGCAACTGCCGAAGAAAAGCATAATGTAACTTATCGGGACCAGTGGACGTGTTTCCTGTAGATGAAATGGCATCGCGTAACTCAGATAAAGAGAAAGCATCATTGTACACTTCAGTGTTATCTGAGAAAAATGCATTTGGAGTCAAACGAAACTCTCTTCGGGCAAACTCAATAAATCCAGGTTTGTAGTTTTCTGTTGAACTGCAGTGAGCAAAGCTTCTAGCTATTGTGTTAACAATTTCTTGCGGTTCTGTTATGTTCGTAGCATTTACACGGAGGACTGGAAGGCTGGTAAAACTTCTTTTACCAGATAATGAGCGAACAAGTGACCATATTTTACTTAAAGGTGTGCGATGGTTGAACTGTGCAAGAAAGGATCGCCATGAGGAGCGCTTTGCTTCTCGTATGATCCGTTTACAACGGGCTCTTTCTTGATTGCGTATGATTAAATGTGCGTTATCTGTGTGCCGTGAGTAGCTACGAAAAGCTCTTTTCCGTCTTGCTATGGCCTGAGCCACTTCTGGAGACCACCATGGAACCGCTTTGTGTCTCGTTGACGGTGATGTGGATGGAATCGATACATTCGCAGCTGATAATATAGTATTTGTAAGAAACGTGATGCCTTGCTCCGGAGAATGAAATTGTTCTTGATCGATGTTGCACAATTCTTGAAATTGCGTCCAATCTGCCTTCTTCAAATTCCATCGAGGAATAAAACTGGTAACAGCATCGTTACCAGAAGTAAACGTTGTTTTAATTTTAATAGGATAGTGGTCGCTGTGATGGATATCACAGTCAACAAACCATTCAAAGAGGCTACATATTGGCGATGAGCAAATTGACAGGTCAATTGCTGATTCACTGTGGTGAGATAATGAAAAGTAGGTATTGTCGCCTTTGTTGAGGAGAACGAGATCGTGGACGTCAAGAAAGCTTTCGATAATGTCGCCACGCTCGTCTGAAACTCGGGTGTTGCGTGCCCACATAGGATTGTGGGCATTGAAGTCCCCGAGTAAGAGGAAAGGGTTTTTAAATTGTGATATAAGGTGATTTAAGTTTCTTGCGAGATCACTGTTGTCAGCATTGGGTGGTATATAAATCGAACATATGTCTATTTTCCTTCTATTCAACCTAATGGTACATGCTACAGCCTGTAGTGGGGTATTTAAAATAATCTCATCGTGAACGAAATCATTATTCATGTACAAGGCTGCACCGCCATGACGACGTTCACCGTCGGTCTCATCATAACGGTATAGCGAATAATTAAAGAGAGAGAAGTTGTAAGGGTCTGTAGGCAGTAGCCATGTCTCTTGTAAAGCAATAACTATTGGAGCTAGTAGTACGAAAAACATTTTGCTTTCAGCCCAGTTTGAGACTAGACCACGACAATTCCACTGTAAGAGCATCGACATTTAAGTGTTTAAGGAGGTCCCACCAAGAGATGGGATTTTCCCGACAGAGAGAGAGCGAGTTTTCCCCATTGCCACACGGATTGCTGGGCGCGATTGCCGCTCTTGACAAACGCCTGTGCGGCCGTGCGGTGGTAGAAAGTGGGGAGGGGGTTGAGCTGTCACTGGTCCGTCGGCGCGAGCCGGCCGGGCTACGTTGTTGTGACCACGGTTGGTCTGCCATGCGCCTGGACGAGCCGTAGCCCGGGGGCTAGGCTGGTCGTGCAGACGAGGACTGGTGCGTGGTGGGGCGTCAGCTGGTGCGGTTGGCTCAGTAGCCGTCTGCGCGCACGTAACAGACTTAGCAGGGACGGGTTTCAGAAGTTTGAGCGGCGGCAGCTGAGCGATGGGGTCGGTCTGGGTCTGAATCGTTGTGGTTTGGGGTTTGGCAGCCTGTGCGTAAGTTTTGGACGATTGAGCTGGTTTCCTCTCCTCAACAGTGCGCCGCGCCTGAGGATACGACACCCCAGTGGTGGCCTTCACCGCGCATATCTCTTTTTCGGTTTTCCAAACCGGACACTGTGTCGAGCTGGTGCTGTGATCTGTTGCGTCACAACTGAGGCATTTGATGGGATCTGTGCAGGCGGTACCGTCATGAGGAGCTGCACCACACTTCTGGCACCGTGGGCCTTGTTTGCAAAATCGGCTAGAATGTCCGAACCGTTGGCAGTTGAAGCAGCGAAGGGGATTGGGAAGAAACACGCGTACTGAGTAGCGGATGTGGCCAGCGAGGAGGGTTTCGGGCAGAGTTGTGGTTTCGAAAGTGAGCACGAGAAGGCTGGTATCTTGTCTCTGCCCATCACGGAAGGTCGTCAGGCGGCGCACGTGCGACACTCCTTCAGGTCGGAGACCGTCAAAGATTTCTGCCTCGGACATGAAACGCATCTCCGGGGCGAAAATCGTTCCCTTGGAGGTGTTTCGGGCGTGGTGGAGGGAGACAGTGACGGCTTTCTCGCAGAAGCTTGTGCATTTCAGCAGCGCTTTTGTCTGGGCACGGGTCTTCGTTTTCACGATGAGCGAGCCATTTGCCGGTGTTTCGATGTCCAGAAGCCCAGTGCCGCAGATCTTCTGGAGATATTTTGTCGGCCAGAAAACGTTAACTTTTCGAAAAGATACACCTTCATCCTTGGGATTTAGCACTAGAAACGATCCGGACGAGTCGAGGTACGGTTCAGGACATTCATCAGAGGGGCCAGCGGTGGTCGAAGACGAGCGAAGGTCGGTACCGGGAGCGGAGGCTTGGGTCGAGCGAGGGTCATTGCCGGGGGCGGAGGCCTGGGACGAGCGAGGGTCAGAGCCGGGGGCAGAGGTCACGGACGAGCGAGGGTGGGTGCCGGGGGCAGAGGTCTGGGACGAGCGAGGATCAATGGCCGTGGAGTCAGAGTCCATAGGGAGATCAGGAGAGGTCAGGTTCGGGTCAGAGTCAGAGTCCGAGGCATCTTGTTTCCGGCGCTTTTTCCCCACCATGGGGAAAAAGCAAGCAACGGAGCCGGAGAACAATCAACCGAGTGAGAACGAAACCTAACGCAAAGAAAACTAAGCAACGACAACGACGATGGAAACGAGCGAAAATGTGGAAACCGTACCAAGAATCGGCGAAAGTGCGTGAACGCGTGTTCGATGATTCTGTCTGTGTGTGAACCAGAGATGGTGTGGTTATTCAGATTTGGTTTAGTTTAGTTTGTTTAGTTTGTTAGGTTTGAGGCGCTTCGATCCACTCGGATCATTTCGCGCCTGTATATTTTCATTCAACTATATTTTCTGCTATATGAAATATTATAATCGATTAAGTATGTTGATGTCTCTCAGGAATTGAAATAAGAGCTTAATGAGGTCAGGGTTTTCATCACCCAGCAGGACGAACAAAGAAAATGGAATGTTTTTTGCCGTGCAGTAGTCCTTTAAGACGCGTCTTTGGTTGATGAAGTCGTCGCAATATAACAATATATGTTTGACCGTGAGTGTTTGATTACATGTAGTACATACTGGCCTTATTGACTGTGAATATATATATGAGTGAGTGAGATATGTATGACTTATTCTCAACTTTGTCAATGCTTTCTCCTCTAATCGATTTTGCCTGAAACACGATGTCCATATTCCTATGTCTGGCTTGATTTCGTGTAATTGTGTACGGGCAGGATCATCGCTCCACTTCCTCTGCCAGAATAATCTTGTATTTTGTCGTATTGCAGATTTAATGGAATGAAAGTTGGTGGGGATGTCGGTGATATTTGGCAGAGCAAGTGCTGCCTTGGCTTCCTCGTCCGCACGGTCATTGCCAGGGATTCCGCTGTGCCCTGGCACCCAAAGAAACTGTATTTGTGCTCCGTTTTCAACAAGTGTTTGATGAACATTTAACAATTCAAAGTGTAAGTATTGATTAAAGGATGGGCAGATGATACTTTCTAGGGCAGACCTAGAATCGGAGCAAATGCATGTCTTCCTTATATTATGAAGATGAACAAATTTAAGGGCGATCAGGATCGCATGGAGTTCGGCAATGAATATAGATGTACCATCTGGCAGTCTACCGGTTAAATTCGCCAGTCCATCCACTACAATTGCATTTCCTGTACCTTCGTTTCCCTTCGATCCGTCGGTGTAAATAAACTGAAAATCCATATGTTCTTCTTGAAAACGTAAAAAGATTTGCTGAGCTTCCTGCGAGGATACGTCTTTTTTGTTAAATGTGAAGAGAAAAGATACTGATCTAGGGTGCAGTTTCCACGGTACCACATTCAAGTCCGGCAAAGGTGTTATGTTTGGCATGTTGAATTGAAGTTCTTGGCTAAATAAATTGACTCGTGACGCTATAGTCAGTCCCGAGCGCCTTTCACTAGGTCCAACGTAGTTGTGGTGTATATGGGGTAATATATTAATAGCTGTATGAGATGCGTGTTCTGGATTCTGTTTAATCTTAGCGACATACCGAAGTGAGAGATCCATTCGTCTTACGTAGAGTGGAGGGATATTGGCCTCTACCTGTAAGGCAGATACGGGCGACGTCTTCATCGCACCTATGGCAATTCTAATACATGAGTTTTGTATTGCTTCAAGTGATTTTAATGCCGTTTTACTACCTCCAGCATATACAGCTGCACCATATTCTATAATGGGAAGAACTAACGCTTTGTATAGACGCAGTAATGTTGCTCGATCTGCACCACATGGAGTACCTGTGAGACATCTAAATAAATTAAGTCTGGAGCTGCATTTCATCTTAATGTGTTTTGCATGCTGTTGCATGGAAAGCCTTCTGTCTAGGATTACTCCAAGAAACTTAAATTTGGAAACATATGGAATCGTGTTGTTATAAATGTGGAGGTTTCGTGATGGTTGAATGTTTGAGGTGCGACTAAATATGATGGCTGCAGATTTTTCAGTGGAAAATTCCAAACCATTTCTTCTGGACCAAAGCTCCAACTTTGCGAGACCTGTCTGTAGGCGGATTGTGGAGACGTCATAATCTCGGTCGCTGCACCACATTGCACTGTCGTCAGCAAAAAGGGAAAAGGAAATACCTGGAGGAATATCATTAAATAAATCATCTATGAAAATATTAAACAGCAGAGGAGAGAGGCAGCTTCCCTGGGGTAGGCCGTTTTCCATCTGCTGAGGGTTTGAGAAAATGGACCTGCATTTAACGCTGAACTGTCTCATGCCAGTCAAAAAATTATATATGTAAGAACCTAGATGCCCCTTTATGCCAAGTCTGTGTAGCTTATGGATGACGGCTGGTCTATGCACCATGTCATAGGCCTTTCTAATGTCCAGGAAAACGGCAGTCGTGTGCTTTTTGCCTCTGAAACCTTTTCGAATATCTGTTTCTAATCTGATGAGATGGTCTATGGGACTATGATTTTTACGAAAACCACATTGGTATTTCGACAGTAGTGTTTCTTTTTCCAAAATAAATGATAATCGCTTGGCAACCATTCTCTCGAATATCTTTCCAAAACAGCTTGTAAGGGCAATCGGGCGATAATTATCCGGGTTGTTTCTGGGTTTCCCTGGTTTGGGGATAGCAATAATGATACTCTCCCTCCAGGCTTCTGGAAAAACATGTCTTTGCCATAAATTATTTAATGAACGTAGCATCATAACCAAAGAAGCATCCGAAAGATGACGAAAGAAAGCGTAATGTAAATCATCAGGCCCTACCGATGTATTACCAGCGGAGGTAACGGCCGTTTTTAACTCTGAAAGCGAAAATAAACTGTTGTAATCTTCTTCGTTGTTAGAAAGGAAGGCTGCTGGCCGAGTGTAGAAAGCCGCCTGTGCATTTTCGATAAAGCCATGGAAGTAATTGTTGTTTGAACTGTGATGTGCAAATCTCTCAGCCAAGATATTAGTGACCTCTTTCGGTTCACTAATGGAGTCATGGTTTCCAGGAATGCGAATGATTGGAATGCTCGGTTGACATCGTTTGCCCGATAAGCGACGAACTAATTGCCAGATTTTACTAAGAGGAGTAGAATGCGTAAATCGAGAAAGAAAGCGTTGCCAGGAAGCTCGTTTGGCCGTTCGAATTATTCTTTGAGCGCAAGCTCGTTCCCTGTTTCTGGTTATTAGGTTTTGTTGTGTTCGATGGTGAAGGTATGCCCTAAAGGCCCTTTTCCTTCTAGCAATAGCCTGTCGTATTGCAGGAGACCACCATGGAACGGCAGATCTGCGCAAACAGGGTTTCGTTTTAGGTATTGTTTGATTTGCTGCTAACAAAATTGCTTGTGTTATGTCAGAAATACATTGTTCAGGATTATCTTCTTGTTCTATTTGGATATCTTCACATAACTCGGTAAATATATGCCACTCCGCCTTGTCGAGGTTCCAGCGGGGCAAAAAGAAGGGAGTTCCATCATGGTGAAATGTTGTTCTGAGAGAAATTGGATAGTGATCGCTGTTGTGTATATCACCATCCACGCTCCATTCAAACCATGTACCAAGTAAGGGTGAACAAAGAGAAAGATCAATCGCCGATTCAGTGTTGTGTGATAGGCTGAAAAATGTTGGTTGATCGTTGTTAAGTATTACTAGATTGTGTGCAGAAACAAAATCTTCAACCTTCTGACCTCGAATATTCATTTGTTGCCCGGTCCACCAGTCGGGACTGTGGGCGTTAAAGTCTCCGAGGAGAAGAAACGGGTTCCGAAACTGGTTTACTAGGTTGTCGAGTTGTTGGTTTAAATCATCTGTATCACTACTTGGAGGAATGTAAATGCTACAAACATCTATGGTACGACCGTTGATATGGACTGTGCAAGCCACTGCCTGCAGATCTGTTTGTAAGTCGATTTTATCATGTGTGAAATTGTTATGAATATACAGAGCGACACCTCCGTGTCTACGCTGTCCAAATATTTCATCGTGACGGTAAAGGGAGTAATCGAAAAGGTTGAAATTGTAATTATCCGTAGGCAAAAACCATGTTTCTTGTAAGGCAATAATAATCGGCGCAAGTACAGAAAAGAAGTTTTTCATTTCGCTCCATTTAGAGATGAGTCCACAGCAGTTCCACTGGAGTATATTGGACATCATTGGACTCTGTTGTGTGTTCGCCCACCTCGACGAGGTGGGTCACTTCCAGCGGACGTGGAACGAGAGTGGCCCATAGCCACACGAACGGCAGGACGCGGCTGCCGCTCCTGGCTCGTTCCTTGTCCCGTCTGAGAGAGAGGGGAGGAGCGTGTCTGAACCGGCTGGGCGGCCCGGTCCGGTCGGTTGTTTACCCGATGTGGGCCTGGACGGACCATAGCCGGAGGGCATGGCCGGTCATCTTCGGTCTGGGTGTCGGTGCATCTGGTCGCGGGCGGCTCAGGGGCCGGGGTGGCGGTGGCTGGGGTACTGGCGATCGGATTGGGAGGAGTCAGGAGTTTGAGAGGCGGGAGTTGGGGCAGGGGCTCTGTTTGAGTTCCACTCGTGACTGTTTGTTGTTTGGTTACCTGTGCGTATGTCTTTGATGTCGGAGTGCATACCTTTTCTTCGACTGCGCGACGCGCCTGTGGGTACGACATGTTGGAGGAGGCCTTCAGTGCGCAGATTTCTTTTTCCTTTCTCCAGATGGGGCACTGGGTGGATGAGACGGTGTGATCGGTTGATTTGCAGCTCAGGCATTTGGCTGGTGCGGCACAGGCAGAGCCTTCGTGCGGCGCTTCACCACACCTGTGGCACTTGGCATCTCCCTTGCAGAATTTGACGGTGTGTCCGAATCTCTGGCACTTGAAGCAGCGCATGGGGTTGGGGATGAATACGTTCACGTTGTATTTGATGTAGCCAGCGAGCAGGGTGGACGGCAGAGTGGTGGTCTGGAAGGTCAGAACGAGGAGGCTGGTGTCGCGCCTCTGACCGTCTCGGAAGGTGGTCAGTCGCCGCACGTGTGATACTCCTTCCGGGCGGAGACCCTCGAGAATTTCGTCTTCCTTCATGAACCGCATCTCCGGAGCGAAGATGGTTCCTTGGGTGGTGTTGCGGGCGTGATGGAGTGAGACAGTGACCGCCTTCTCGCAGAATTTGGTACACTGCAGCAGTTTCTTGGTCTGGGCACGAGTTTCCGTTTTCACGATCAGTGAGCCGTTTGCCGGGGTTTCGATTTGGAGCAAGCCTGTTCCGCAGATGGCGTTGAGCTGTTTGGTGGGCCAGAAGATGTTGATTTTACGGAATGAGATGTTGCTATCCGTCGGCTTAATCACTAGGAATGAGCCAAAGGGTTCCAGATGCGGTTCGGTAGCCGGGGCGGTGGGTGCAGATGAGCCGAGGTCAGTGTTCCGTGCGTGGCCAGAGGACGAGCGAGGTTCAGTGCCGGGGGCGGTGGTCATGGACGAGCGAAGGTCGGTGCCGGGGGCAGAGGTCACGGACGGGCGAGGGCCGGAGTCGGGAGCAGTGGTCGGAGACGAGCGAGGGTCGGAGTCGGGAGCAGTGGTCGGGGACGGGCGAGGGTCAGGTACCGGGGAGTCGGAGTCCATGGCATGATCAGGAGGGGTGGTCAGGTTGAGGTCCGAGTCAGAATCCGATAGTTCGTCCTTACGGCGCTTTTTCCCCGACATGGGGAAGAAGCAGGACGGAACTGAAAAGAAAATGCAAGAAACCTACCTAATGTGAACTAAGGAAACCAAACGAAACAGAGCGAGCAAACCGGCGAGCGAGCGGAGCGAATCGTGTGTAAGCCTATCTGCAACGAGTGCGCGTAGGATACAAGGATGCCTGTGTGTGGGTGGGTTATTCAGATCTGCATGTTTGAACTATATACACAGCTACGGCGGACAAATGAGTGAGTTATGGCAGACAGAGTCAAAGCATAGGTGAACAGGAATATGCAGTAGTTAGTGAGAAAGTACATCAGGTGAATTAAATAGCGCCCTTGTAGATAGTCTAATGCACATAATGATAGATCTAAAACCCTCAGATAAAACAGCATTTAAGTAGGATATCTTTGCTTAGAGGTGAGCAGTGCCCTCTATCGGTACTTGGCGAAACTGTAACTTCGCTATGACGCAACTACGCAAACCTAACGGAAAATACACGCACGCCACGCACCGCTACAGAGTTCAATTCTATGAAAAGTCCCAAAATTTCATGGGCCTGCTCCCAGCCGTTCTGGAGATATCTGCGAAAAACATGAGAGGGGGGCGGAATCCGCCCCCCCCCCTGTTACAAATAGGGTTGAAGGAAATAGTTCACCTTGGGAAACTTTTCCCAAACACGATTTGATTATATTTTTAATACAATTTCTTTTTATATTGTCAAAAATGGCCTTATATCGCGCCGATTCAGGACAAAAGGCCGCAAATTATTATTGTTTAGCAAAACTATATGCATACTCTCTGAGTCAGAGTCCTGACGTCACGCGAATTTAAAAAAATGGTTCAGCCAATCAGATTCGAAAGTAGTCTCGTAAGGATAGACTCGCATTAGAGATGCGCCAACCGGCGGCCGGCGGTTCGCTTGCTAGCACCAGCTGCAGGATGATTGGCTGATGGTATAGCCTCTGTCCGGGCTAGATCCAGCACCACATTCTTTCGCCAGCACCGCATTCCTTCGCCAAAAAGTCAAATATATTCGACTGGAGAGTCTTTGCAGTCAAGGCAATTTGCAGATAGGGGTTTCCCAACACGGGCTACACAACTGCTATCTCAGTTTAAAACTAATGTTGAAGGTAAACTATTTCCTTTAAAGGGACTGTCCTCTATCGCCCTGGACTGTACCACCTTTTTGAAAGTTGTCGAATCACACTTAATTGTATGTCTACATGTCAGGCGAGGTCAGCTGAACATGTTCCCGAACTTTTTTTCCGAAAAATTGCTTATCTTTGAAGATATTCAGTTTTTATTAAGCGGAAAGTTGGGTTGGTGACGTTGATATTTTTTTAATATCAGGGAAATCCTTTGAAATGCCAAATGTATGGCACAATTTTTTGCCGACATCTATTGAGCAGAAAAACAGCGAACCACCCGGTGTCAAGGCCATAGAGACCCGGTGTGTATCAAGGCCAAGGCTATGTAAACCAGGTAGACCACTCCGGCCGAAAAAGTTGCGACAACTCGTAATTTAGTTGCAACGATCCCGCAGCTGCTGTGACGCTGAGGTGGGTCACGCGGCCGGCCGGCCGGTCGCCTACGTAGGGTTAACGCGTAGACCCCTCACGCCTTTGTATCGCTTGGTTCCTTCGTTTGTCAGGCGATTTTAAAACTGAAGATGTCTATCTACCACAAATTAAGCGTTGTATTGGGTTCCGTTGCGAAAATTGCATTCCGATCTACAAAATGGAAGTTATGGGCCAGAACAGGTTGCTGCCCGGTGATTCCGGCCGGCCGCGTACTCCCCCCGTTTTTGCCCGCTTAGTTCCTTCGTTTACCGGCAGATTCTTACACTTAAGATGTCTATCTACCACAAATTAAGCGATGTATTGGATGACGTTGGGAAAATTGCAATGCGACCTAAATTTGTTAACTTATGGGCCGACAAATTCCACTGACCGGCGACTCCGGCCGGATCGCCGTACGTAAAACGTCAACGCGCACGTTCCTCCAGTGTGTGCCACCTGATTTCTTCATTTACCAACCGATTGTTAAAATTAATGTAGCAATCCGTCACAAATTGAACGATGTATCTTAGGCCGTTGAGAAAATTGTCATCGGACTCAAACTATTTACATTTTGGACCGGCAAAGATAACAGTCCTTTGGCTCACGATGGCAGACCGGATAGCCACCACATACAATACTCAAACAGTGATAACCATAGGCGTAGGAGCCGGGGGGGCAGGGGGGGGGGGGCGGCCGCCCCCCCAACATTTTTGATTTTAACATTACGCCTATGGGCGTTGCATGTAAAGAATCGACTTCAGAATGCCCCTGCCCCCTCCCCCCCCCCCCCCCCCCAACTTGAACCTAGTTCCTACGCCCCTGGTGATAACACTCAAATAGTCTGAATTTAAATCATGCGACCCAAATAATGGTTCAGGAAAAATTGCACTAGGCTTACCTGATAAATAAAACAAAGTTGCTGCTTTACAGTTGACAATTTGCGGTGATAACGTCTGACAGTTCCTGGCAAAGGCCAAAGCCTACCCACAAAAATATATATTCTCATCTTTTTTGACGAGTTTCATGAAAATCTGATTAGATAAGTCGATTGTCGAATGCATTCAGGCAATTCAAGTAACTGTTTAAAATGAAAACTTCAAGTCCCGCGTCTCCGAACCACACCATCCTGCCCGCTCACCGCGTCTCCAGCCGACGCCGGCCCACCAGGCGCCGCCATTGGCGGATCCAGAACGGTGGTTGGGGGGACGGGTGTTTTTTTGGGGGGGAATTCCAAAAAGTCTCACACAATTCTGAAAACTCATCGGATTTCGCTTGCTTATGCATTGATAGCTGATTTAAAACAAACTTCCCTTAGTAAAAGTTTCTAGGATTTTCTTCTATATCAGGAAATATGTCAATTTTGCGCCGATTTCAGGAGGTTTGTCTAGAAGTTCGTCTAGGGGGAGGGGCATGGCCCCCATACCCCCCCCCCCCCCTCCTCCTGGATCCGCTAGTAGGCACCGCGGCGCGACGCAATGTGTTGTTGCCTGTAGAGACCAGTGCAGAAAATCTGAAATATTTGGTTACATCCCAGTCACGGCCACGGCATGAGCTGGCAAGTCATAGCTCTAGTCAAAGCGCTGCAGTGCTAACCCTATGGCAATGGCCTTGCCAGTCACATCTTCAGTCATAGCCGTGACTGTTCGAGTCCGTAGTAGCCGCCAGCTCCACACGCGTCGGCGACTCAGAGAAGACTGTATTTGTCCCGCAGGCGCACTGCCACCTAGCGGAGGACTAGGCTAACGGATCAGACTCACCCCCTCCCCCCCCCCCCCCCCCCCCCCACCAGTCAACCGGCGGGTGACGATCAGAAACATAAGGTCGAAATAAAACACCACGAGAAAGAAGACCGTACGGTGCGGGTACTATTTACATAAGCTCGATCAGGCGCTCTGGCTGGCGGCGGGGTCGCTCAGAGCGCCGTGGTGCCTCGAGTGGCGGGCCGGCCACCGGAGCCGCCGGCAGCGGCTGCAGCGGTGGCGGCTGCAGTGGCGGCGGCGGAGGCGGCTGCACCGGCCCGGCATCAGAGGCGACGGGCGGCGGCGGCCCGGGCAGGGGAGGCCTTGGCAGAGGCGGCCCGGGCAGGGGCGCGGTGACAGCAGTGTCCGGGTGGGCGTGGGCGTATCGTTGGCGGAGGTGACGCCTGTTGCGGGTGAGGACACGGCCGCTGGTCAGACGGATGAAGCAACGCCGATGCGGGCCGACGTCGGTGATTACGTCGTGACGGTCCCAGGTGCCGGTCGCCGGATCCTGCAAGGCGACTTGCGATCCGATGTGGAAAGCAGGCAGGTCACGGGCGTGCTGGTTGTAGGCCGTCCGGGTGCGTTCCTGGCGCGCGGCAGCGGCGCGCTCAGCATAGTCGGCTGCCCGCTGCAACTGGGGGGCAAACGAGCGCCGGTGGGCGGGTAGCATGTCTCTTGCCGGTGAGTTGAGAAGGATTTGGGCAGGCGACCTGCCGTCGGGGCCAGGCGTGTTTCGGTGCTGCAGTATTCCCCGCGCCCAGCTGTCGCTGTTCATGTGTCCGTCACGCCAGCAGCGGCGGATGAGTTTGGAGGCAAACTTGCCGGCGGCTTCTGCTCGGCCGTTGGACTGGGCGTAGTGAGGAGAGGAGGTGCGGTGTAGCAAGGCCCAGCTTTTCAGGAAGGCCTGGAAGGCGGCTGAGGTGAACTGGGGACCATTGTCGGACCAGAGGACTTCCGGGGCTCCGGCCAGGCAGAAGATGCCGCGGAGTTCCCTGATGAGCGTCGAGGCACTGGCGTGTCGGCCGACCGGGCAGACTGTGAGCCACCCGGAGAGAGGGTCAACCGCCACCAGGAAATATTGGCCGGCGTGTTGACAGAAGTCGGCGCAGAGGTGTTGGAATGGGCGGCTAGCCTGCTCGTGAGTGCGCAGCGTCTCTTTCGGCAGCGATGGCAGTTCCCTCTGGCAGGGCTGGCAGGCCTTGGTGATGTTCTCGATGTCGTTGTTCATGTTGGGCCAGAAGACAATCGGGCGGGCTCGACTCTTCGTCTTTTCTTTTCCCTGATGGCTGGCGTGCAGCTCGGCGAGGACGACTGCGCGCATTGGGCGGGGAATGACGAGCCGGCAACCACACACGACCAGTCCGTCATCGACAGCAAGGCGGCCGTGGACCGGCCAGTATGGCCGCAGGAGCGCGGGAAGGTCGGCCTTCTGGGACGGGAAGCCGTCCATCACGGTCTGAAGAAGGATCTGCGCCTCCTCGTCCCGGTCTGCCGCTCGCCGTACCTCATCCAGCCTGAGGTCGGTGCAGAGTTCGCTCGCCTCGCCTGTGATGATTGCGGCGACAGTTGTGGCCGATATGTCCTCGGCCAGCTCGTCCTCCTCTGTCGGCGGGTCCACCGGTGACCTTGAGAGGGCGTCGGCTGCCTGATGGTCCGTGCCGCGCTGCCACCGAGCAGTGAATGTCATCACCAGCAGTTTCTGCCGCAGGCGCTGGAGGCGCGGGTTTTCAATCTCATCCAGGTTCTTGGAGTTGAGGATTGGCACCAGAGGGCGGTGGTCGGTCAGCACGTCGAACTCGGGGAGCCCACTGAGGAAGAGGCGGCACTTGTGACACCCCCACGCCACCGCCAGCAGCTCCAGCTCGATGGTGGCGTAACGGCTCTCTGCGTCTGTCAGGAACCGGGAGCCGGCCTGGACTGTACGCCATGTGCCATCCAGCTGCTTCTGCTGAAGCAGGAACCCGAGCCCCTTCAGACGGCTCGCGTCGGTCGACGGCAGAGTGGGCCGCGTTTGATCGAAAAATGCGAGCGTGCGCACCGATGATAGCGCCGCCCGCGCCTTTTCGAACGCCACCTGGTGGCAGCTGTCCCAAACGAAGGTTCGTTTTGTGCTCAACAGGTGACGCAGCGGTTCCAGGTGCTCCGCAGTCTCCTCTGAGAACGGGGCCACCTGGTTGACGAGGCCGAACAAGCCGCGGAGTTCGGTCAGCGTCTGAGGCGTGGGGAACGCTGCGATTGCGTTAGTGAGCGTTGGGTCGGGCAGATATCCGTCTTCTGCCACGATGAAGCCGGCGAACTTGACTTTCTTCCGCTGGTGCTGCGTCTTCGCCGGGTTTAGCGCCACCCCGCGATCCCGGCATCGAGCCAGAAACTCGCGGACCCGGGCGACGTGTGCGGACTTCGTCTTGCTGTAGATGATGACGTCAGCGCTGAACACCGTCCATGTCGATGAAGCACTCATCCATCCGCCTGTTGTAATGTTCGCTGATGGACGAGACGCCGTACGGCGCACGGAGGTACTGATGCCTCCCGAAGGGCGTGATAAAGGTCGTCAGATGGCGGGAAGACTCATCCAGAGGGCACTGGTGGTAGCCCTTGGCGGCGTCAAAAACGCTAAACCACTGGGCCTCAGATGCCGCGATTGACGCGACGCACTCAGCTGGCGTGCTGGAATGGTACAGCTCTCGTTTCACGGACTGGTTGAGCTTGGATAAGTCCACGCACAGACGGATGCCACCGGTTTTCTTGGGTGCCACCACGATTGGGGCGCACCAGTCGGTCGGCTCGACCACTGAGGTGATGATGCCGTCCTGCTCCAGCTTGTCCAACTCCTGACGGAGTCGCTCACGGAGGGATAGCGGAATGCGTCGCGGTGCGCGCACCGCGAATGGAGTGGTATTCTCTCGGAGGTGGATCTTGAAGTTCTCCCCCGGCATCGCCCGGACGACACCGTCCAGCACGTCTGGAAACTCGTTGAGCGGGCTCTCGACCGAGGCTTTATGTCCGGTGGTGGTGGGTGGCGCTGTAGTCTGCCCAACAGTGGCAGGGGGCAGCACATGTATCGTCGACGCGGCCGGCAGCGTCGGCGGCGACGTCGGCGCCAGCTGGCCGCGGCCAGGCTCGGCGGCGGCGGCGGCGGTTATCGCCCGTGGCGGGGCGGCGCGCTGATCGAGTGTCAGCTGACATCGGAGACCGCGCGGGGGAGACTCGGGCGGCGGCGTGGCTGGGAGGACCACGGTGGCGATCTGCTGTGGATAGTCGGTCGGTACCAGACGGAGGGCCCGAGCGGTTTCCCATGAGAGCAGGAGGCATCGCACCCCTGGAATGATGTGCACCGTGTCGGAGACTGTGACGTCACCCAGGCGGAGATGAATTGGCAGACTGCCGCGAGAGCGGGCCGTGTGTCCGTCAACGGCGCGAGGATGGGTCGGCGGTGGCTGGATTTTTTTTTTTTTTTTAAATAAATTTAGTCCGAATGTTTTGTATGGATGGATTTCTGAAGTCAGGACCCACGCTAAACAGAGCTTGTTGCGCAGGTCCTGACCTCACCACCCGATCGCGCAATTCCTGTTGGCCGGCAGAATTTGGAGACGAAAGTTTTACGTGCCCGACATACCTGGACACGGTCCACCCCGCTCACTGACGTCACCTGACCTTGAGTGCGACCGCTGCCACTGGCCACAAGCCATCTCAGTCAGGAGCAAACAGCGAGCGCCGAAGCGACTCGAACCCGGGCTGCCACACCGGGATAGGTCAGAAGTCCAGCGCTCTCCCACTGAGCTACAGGGGCGGACAAAATTGCCGTTCATCTCTCCAATGCGATGGGCGAAGTCCAGGCCAGCGACGGACACGTCGGCTCCAGTGTCCGGCAGCGCTTCCATCACCGCTGTCCGCAGACCAGTCACGGACACTCGAACTGTCGGTGCCGATCCACGGGAGGTCGTTGCCAGGGTAACGGCGGAGGCCGACGACTCGTGGGGTCGGCGTGGGCTGCGACACAATCTGGAGATGTGGCCGTGCCGACCGCAGTTGTAACATAAACGGTCGCCTGCCGGGCAGCGGGCCGAGCGGCTGTGGCGGTTGCCGCAGTTACGGCAGGCGGCGGGCGGTGCTGGGGCGACGCCCGGCTGCGGTGCAGTGGCACCGGCCCCCGACAGGCGTCGGGGAGGGGTGGGGCTGCGAGACTGAAATCTGACGCCGCGGCTGCTCTGGATCCGGCGGTGGGCGCCGCCGCGGTTGGGCTGCGTGATACAGGCGGAGATGGCGTCCGCGTTGCCGCCGGTGATGGTTGTGACGTCACGGGCCGCAGCCTCTTCTGAGCGGCAAATCTGGGTGGCCTGTTGCAGCGACAGAAGTTGAACCGCGCACAGACGCTTAATCGTCGCGGGGTCACGCAGGCCGACCACAATCCGGTCACGGATGAGAGAGTCTCTGCAGGTATCGCAGAATCCGCAGTCCCTGCTCAAGTCGCGCAAGCGCGTGGCGAAGTCGTCAAATGATTCGCCGTCGAGTTGTTCACACATGTTGAATGTCCGACGCTGGATGACTTCGTTTACCTGGCCGCGGGCGTGGCATTCGAGGTGCATGAGGACAGCGGACAGGTCATTTCGCTGCACCTCTGGCGTATCAAAGTTCGCCACGACCGTCATTGCCTCATCCGAAAGGCAAGTTCGGAGGATCGCCATCTGTAGGGCTGGTGGCTTGCTAGCCAGTCCTGCCAACATGGCGTATAATCGTTCCACCGCTGACGCCACAGCCGGTACGAAGCACCGCGGTCACTAGTCACTTCCAGTCGGTGGGGTTTAGCGTCTCTCGCCATCGCAGCGGACGCAACACTCGGCGCCGGTATCGCTTCCGGCTGCACGGGTTCATCGTCGTCACTGGGTAGTTGCACTGAGGCGGGGTCGATCCCCTCGGACCCTGCCGGCTGCGCCATGTTCGAGTCCGTAGTAGCCGCCAGCTCCACACGCGTCGGCGACTCAGAGAAGACTGTATTTATCCCGCAGACGCACTGCCACCTAGCGGAGGACTAGGCTAACGGATCAGACTCACACAGTGACCAGGTCTGGTCCCAGCGCTGGGACGCTGGGACCAGAATTTTGCAACTCTAGTTGCCTGGCAACGCACGCGCCAGGGCGCTGTACGTGGCAGGAGCTCTCTCGCCCCGTGCGGTCTCTAAATAGTAAATACGTCGCGTTAAATCGAATCAGAATTAATTGACCTTTCACATATATATTTGTTTAACTCCCAACGTTTTCTCAAACTAGGAAAAATCCTCGAAAAGCTCCTAGACACCCATGCCCTCTGCACGGCGCCATGCAACTAACGTTACGTAAGCAAATGATGTTTGGCTATTCTGACCCACATCCTCGTCATCAGCCGTTGACCAATGAGCGTCGAGAACGGCAGACGCTGATTGGCTAAAATTCTGTTGGCAGCAAAACCTGGCTCATGAGCAGATGCATGAACACGACCAAGCTGCGGACGTTGCTAATATTTTTCGCCCTTTTTCGCCATGTTAAAGAGGCGGATTGAACCCCCCTTGGCCATGATCAAGGCCATAGAGTTCGTTGGACGCTTGAGCCTCGCAGCTACGCGCTCCACCAACAACAACAAGGCCGTAGAGGGTGTGCATTAGAAGCCTGTATTTTGACATTGACGGGGGATACAAATAATTATTGTCAGGTAAGTACTGAGAATGTCCTTGTTTTGAGTGCAATTCTGATTAAATCAGACGTAGAATTAGTATACACTATTCAATTTGCCTATATAAAGTTGTGCAAAAGCGGAATATCGCCGATCATTGTGGTTGTTTTAACTGCTACCATGCTTAATGTCAATGCCAAGCCATCACAATGGCTATCTCAACTCAAATATAATGTTAAGGTGGGATAGTCCTTTTAACGCTGTGGGCGGCCATACAGCCCTGACGCAGCCAGTGTTACTGAATATCAGTGTGGTTATATACATCAGACAATTGATTTATGGCAGGCGCTCTCTGCGCTGCAGGCAGCATTTATACAGCCTTGGCTGCCCGGCAGCCAAGGCTGTATAAATGCTGCCCGCAGTGCAGGGAGTGCCTGGCGTAAATCAATTGTCTGATGTATATAGCCACACTGACTGATATTCAGTAACAACACTGGCTGTGTCAGGGCTGTATGGCCGCCCACAGCCCTGACTGGAAAAAATACACGCTTTCACCAACATGTCCAGTGTAATTAGGTGTTGTGCTGAAAATGTATGTGCGCGTCCATCGTAATTCGGCGATTGCACCAAAAATGTCAACGTGCGTCCAGGCCCAGCGTAATTTCATCTAGCAAAACTTTGCCGCACAGACCCCCCAAGATTCCGGTTCCATCCTTTAAGGCCGCACAACTGGGTCCACTGTCCACTGGTCGACGACTGGGCTGATCCGGCCAGGAGCCTTGCCATGGACTCCACAATTCAGTCTGGGACACTATGGTTAAATTTTATATTTTCAGAAACTTCCATTTTTGGAAAGTGCGCTTCCATTTATAGAAGTAATTTCCAAAAAAATCCTAAAAGGTGGAAAGTCTGGGGAGCTGGTGAACAGGTGGCCTCCACTGTTGCTGAGCACCTGCCAGCCATGGACAAACGTTTGGACTAGGTGGGGGTCAGCGGCGCCGGCCAGTACCAAAGCAAAGGGTTCACAACTGCCGTTCTGTGCGAGGGGATGGAGCAGCCAGAGTAGTACTCTTGTGCGAGGGGACTGCGCTCACTGGATGGACCTTGCCATGAAAGACAGGGGCGGATCTAGCTGTGGGTTTTATGGGCAAATCCAGTCCAGTTTCCAGTTCCAGTTTCCAAATCCAGTTTGCCGCACAGACCCCCAAGATTCCGGTTCCATCCTTCAAGGCTGCACAACTGGGTCCACTGTCCACTGGTCCACGACTGGGCTGATCCGGCCAGGAGCCTTGCCATGGACTCCACAATTCAGTCTGGGACACTGGTTAAATTTTATATTTTCAGAAACTTCCATTTTTGGAAAGTGTGCTTCCATTTATAGAAGTAATTTCCAAAAAAAATCTAAAAGGTGGAAAGTCGGGGGAGCTGGTGAACAGGTGGCCTCCACCGTTGCTGAGCACCTGCCAGCCGTGGACAAACGGACTAGGTGGGGGTCAGCGGCGCCGGCCAGTACCAAAGCAATGGGTTCACAACTGCCGTTCTGTGCGAGGGGATGGAGCAGCCAGAGTGGTACTCTGTGCGAGGGGACTGCGCTCACTGGATGGACCTTGCCATGAAAGACAGGGGCGGATCTAGCCGTGGGTTTTATGGGCAAATCCAGTGGCATATTTCCAAAAAGTTGTTGAGTGGGGGGGGGGGGGGGCGGCGGGCGGGCAGGGATGTGGCCGAATTTGATTTGATTTGATTAGTTTCATTGATCACTCAATAAGTTGACAATGGTTAACCCTATTTCCTGCTGGGGTCAGATTCTCCCCCCACCCCCGGTGGTTTTTCACTTGCCGCTTCTAAACTGTTAGGCCTAGCATCCTGAAACTTTGTCCTGAAGGCAAAAAAAGCAAAGTAAAAGCCAAGTTTGGCAAAGAAAGTTTTGTCTGTCTTTTGATTTTGTCTTTTGATATATTAAAGACCAGTACATTTGAAGCTCAAAAACGTTTGGGGCATCAAAATTGGTCGAGCCACATGGCCGCAATGACCTTTTAAAAAAACACCCAAAATTTTCGGATTTGTTGCCCCCTGCCCCCCCCCCCCATTTTTGAACAAAACACACATTTTGGGGCCCAACAAGAGAGATTTTGTCATGACGAATCGAATGGTGTTTTCCCCATCGAAATCGACCGAGCGGTTCCCGAGATCTCGGGGGGGGGGGGCAGAATCTGCCCCCCGCAGGTTAACGTAATTCTGGCCGCCCGCAGGGAAAGGGTTAATGAGACATCCAAATTTAGGGGTATATTATTTTCAACTGCACTGGCTTTTACATTATACAAATCTTGTCAATGTTTGATTTGACAGTAATGTGTATGTTTCTTTGCTTCTTACACAGCTGAAGATGAGATAGAAGTCTCCAGAACGACAGTCAAGCCTGGAAGAGTACAAAACTAGCCATGCCGGTTCCTCTCATCATTATGCTGGTGATGCTGGGATGCTGCTCCAATGTGGTTTTCTTGGAGTGTTTGATCAAGTGAGTTACATCCATATGAATGAGTGTAGATAAGCTTTAGCAGTATACTTTTACATTGCATGTTTGTGCATTGATGGGTTTTGCCAAGTTGTGATTTGAATTAGCTCAACTCCAATGATGGGTTTGCCTGAGTTTGCCTCAGATGCTTATGTTTATCTTTCACTGCTGGTTTCTGATACTATCGCTGATGTGTTGCACAAATGCTTTGGCTTTCATCAAGCATTGTTTAACTTCAAGTACCAGCTTCTCATTTGGCATGGCATCTCATTTACTATGGCACTGTATGACTCAAATGCTCATTATTTTATAAATGAAACATTTTCACATATTTATCAATATGGGCAGGTCAGGATAGTCTGGTGTAGCGGCTAGGGGACAGGGGTGGATACATACATGTTGTTTCTATCTCATGTTATGTGTGTGAACACATTGACTGGTATGTCGACACCCACAGGGATCATTGTAGCATTTATGAGCATGATGATCATAATACGGGCATTTGTCCGCCCCTGTAGCTCAGTCGGGAGAGCGCTGGGCCTTTGCCCTCAACTGGTGTGGCAGCCCGGGTTTGAGTCGCTTCGATGCTCGCTATTTGCCTCTGAATGGGATGACCTGCGGCTGGTGGCAGCGGTCGCGTTCAAGGTCAGGTGACGTCAGAGGACGGACAGACCATGTCCAGGTATGTGGGGAACGTAAAACTTTCGCCTATAAATTCTGCCGGCTACCAGGAATTGCGCGACCGGGTGGTGTGGTCAGGGCCTGCGCAACAAGCTATGCTTATCGCGAGATCTGACCTCAGAAATTCATTCATTCAAAACATTCGGAATATATTTATTTAAAAAAAATAGTTTCGTATTTTTTCTAAATTTAGTTTGAATGTTTTGATGGGATGGATTTCCGAGATCAGAAACCACGCTAAGCTAAGCTTGTTGCGCGGGCCCTGATCCCACCATCCGATCGCGCAATTCCAGTCACCGGCAGAATTAAGTCTTGCCAGGGTGGGTCAGGTCTGTTGTCCAGCGCTCTCCCGACTGAGCTACACGGGCGGACGAACCTGATATATGATATTGACCTATATTGTAACTTGACATTTGATCTTTGACTTGCAGAGTGCACCCTGGCTGCGGAAACTTGATCACATTTTCACAATTTCTGTTCATCTCATTACATGGGTTTTTCTTCACCATGAGATGTGGAAAAGAACCATCAAAGATACCTTTGAGGTAAGGTTGGTGTTCAAGCTCTGGTGTTCAAATGTGTGAAATATTTTGTTAAATAAATTGTGATAGTTGGTTGCATATTATGTTAAAGTAAAACGAATGCTATTAAATGGCTTGCTTGTAGTTAAATATAGCGCAGGAAATACCTGGACATGAAAGCATTGTGTCTAGATTCATACCTATGCCCCATTTACCTGTTTTTGTTGTTGTTGGTGTGTGTGTGTGTGTGCGTGTGCGTGTGCGTGTGCGTGTGCGTGCGCGTGCGCGTGCGCGTGTGCGTGTGCGTGTGCGTGTGCGTGTGCGTGTGCGTGTGCGTGTGTGTGTTGATGGTACACTATGTTACACAGACTATTTTGTAAAATAAATCTTAGTGCTTGTCCCCATAACCAAGTCGGTCTCGCCCATGCCGTCCCAAACATCACTTCTCGTCAGATGTACGTAATGCTGTGCTGTTACCGATGATAGTTGCATACACCACAAACCACTGGCGCCATATCTCCTAAAACTTGTATAACATAATAATACTGTTCACTGTTCGATATTATTGACTCTGTAGTCAAAAGTTGTTTGAAACAGAAATGGTCGCCTCCTTTCCAGAGAATATTTTGTAATGGTTTGCTTGTTCTTCGGTTCGAGTGTGCTCAACAACTACGCATTGAACTTTGGGATTCCAATGCCTCTGCACATGATCTTTAAATCGGTAAGTAGATATATTTTTCAAGATAAAAACAATTATAGTATTGACATTTAATTAGGTAGGGAAACTGGGTCATAACATGCCAGGGTTAACCACGTGCCACCTGTGTAAAATTAAATTCGCAATTTCTCCTCGTCTAGTGTTATCACCAAACATTTATTTGAACAACTTGTAGCTCACCAGATAGCCATTTTCCGGTGGACATCGAAGGCATCAGTGCAGGAGTGCTGGGGTATGCCAAAGGCAGTAGTGTCAAGGATAAACATGAACAAAAATAACTTGACCTGTAAATGTCGTGCGGGGCAAACTGAACATCGTCGTTGTGGGCAAAACGGGATACACCCCGTTTCACACCAGCCGCTCGAGTGGCGAATTACCTCCTTGAGTAACGGAGGTGCATACCCACCTGTCACTTCTGGTGCCATGCCAACTGAACCAGTGACAATTGAACGAGTGACAACTGAACCAGTGACAACTGAACCAGTGACAACTGAACCAGTGACAACTGAACCAGTGACAACTGAACCAGTGACAACTGAACCAGTGACAACTGAACCAGTGACAACTGAACCAGTGACAACTGAACCAGTGACAACTGAACCAGTGACAACTGAACCAGTGACAACTGAACCAGTGACAACTGAACCAGTGACAACTGAACCAGTGACAACTGAACCAGTGACAACTGAACCAGTGACAACTGAACCAGTGACAACTGAACCAGTGACAACTGAACCAGTGACAACTGAACCAGTGCCAACTGCACCAGTGACAACTGCACCAGTGACAACTGCACCAGTGACAACTGCACCAGTGACAACTTAACCAGTGACAACTAAACCAGTGACAACTGAACCAACCAGTGACAACTGAACCAGCGACAACTGAACCAGTGACAACCAGTGACAACTAAACCAGTGACGGCCAGTGACAACTGAACCAGTGACAACTGAACCAGTGACAACTGAACCAGCGACAACCGAACCAGCAACAACGGAACCAGGCACAACATAACCAGGTACAACGGAACCAGGGACAACGGAACCAGGGACAACGGAACCAGGCACAACGGAACCGGGTACAACTGAACCAGGAACCAGTGACAACTGAACCAGTGACAACTGAACCAGTGACAACGGCACCAGTGACAACGGCACCAGTGACAACGGCACCAGTGACAACGGCACCAGTGACAACTGCACCAGTGACAATTGGACTAGAGAACAGCCACACCGCCACCGACTCTAGTCACACCGCCACCGACTCCAGTCACACCACCACTGATTCCAGTCACACCACCACTGACTCCAGTCACACCACCACTGACTCCAGTCACACCACCACTGACTCCAGTCACACCACCACTGACTCCAGTCACACCACCACTGACTCCAGTCACACCACCACTGACTCCAGTCACACCGCCACCGACTCCAGTCACACCGCCACCGACTCCAGTCACACCGCCACTGACTCCAGTGGCGGTTCAGGCACTGTTCAGTCACAGTGGCGGTTCAGTCAATCAATGGTTCAGTTGTCGCTGCCTCAGTTGTCCCTGCTGCAGTTGTCTTTGGTTCAGTTTTCCTGGTTCAGTTGTCATCGGTTCAGTTGTCACTGGTTCAGTTGTCACTGGTTCAGTTGTCACTGGTTCAGTTGTCACTGGTTCAGTTGTCAATGGTTCATTTGTCACTGTTTCAGCTGGCCCTGGTTCAGTTGTCATTAGTCCAGTTGTTCCTGGTTCAGTTGTCGCTGGTTCAGTTGTCGCTGGTTCAGTTGTCCCTGGTTCAGTTGTCTGGTTCAGTTTCGCTGGTTCAGTTTCCCTGGTTCAGTTTCCCTGGTTCAGTTTCCCTGGTTCAGTTTCCCTTGTTCAGTTTCCCTGGTTCAGTTGTCTGGTTCAGTTTCGCTGGTTCAGTTTCCCTGGTTCAGTTTCCCTGGTTCAGTTTCCCTGGTTCAGTTTCCCTGGTGCAGTTTCCCTGGTGCAGTTGTCACTGGTTCAGTTGTCTGATTCAGCTTCCCTGGTTCAGTTGTCCCTGGTTCAGTTTCCCTTGTTCAGTTTCTCTGGTTCAGTTGTCACTGGTTCAGTTGTCACTGGTTCAGTTGTCACTGGTTCAGTTGTCACTGGTTCAGTTGTCACTGGTTCAGTTGTCACTGGTTCAGTTGTCACTGGTCCAGTTGTCACTGGTTCAGTTGTCACTGGTTCAGTTGTCACTGGTGCAGTTGCCTGGTTCAGTTGTCACTGGTTCAGTTGCCTGGTTCAGCTTCCCTGGTTCAGTTGTCCCTGGTTCAGTTTCCCTTGTTCAGTTTTCCTGGTTCAGTTGTCAGTGGTTCAGTTGTCACTGGTTCAGTTGTCTGGTTCAGTTGTCCCTGGTTCAGTTTCCCTTGTTCAGTTTCCCTGGTTCAGTTGTCCCTGGTTCAGTTGTCCCTGGTTCAGTTGTCCCTGGTTCAGTTGTCCCTGGTTCAGTTGTCAATGGTTCAGTTGTCACTGGTTCAGTTGTCTGGTTCAGCTTCCCTGGTTCAGTTGTCCCTGGTTCAGTTTCCCTTGTTCAGTTTCCCTGGTTCAGTTGTCACTGGTTCAGTTGTCTGGTTCAGCTTCCCTGGTTCAGTTGTCCCTGGTTCAGTTTCCCTTGTTCAGTTGTCACTGGTTCAGTTGTCACTAGTTCAGTTGTCACTGGTTAAGTTGTCACTGGTTCAGTTGTCTGGTTCAACTTCCCTGGTTCAGTTGTCCCTGGTTAAGTTTCCCTTGTTCAGTTTGCCTGGTGCAGTTGTCACTGGTTCAGTTGTCACTGGTTCAGTTGTCTGGTTCAGCTACCCTGGTTCAGTTGTCCCTGGTTCAGTTTCCCTTGTTCGGTTTCCCTGGTTCAGTTGTCACTGGTTCAGTTGTCACTGGTTCAGTTGTTACTGGTTCAGTTGTCACTGGTTCAGTTGTCCCTGGTTCAGTTTCCCTTGTTCAGTTTCCCTTGTTCAGTTTCCCTTGTTCAGTTTCCCTGGTTCAGTTTCCCTTGTTCAGTTTCCCTGGTTCAGTTGTCCCTGGTTCAGTTTCCCTTGTTCAGTTTCCCTTGTTCAGTTTCCCTGGTTCAGTTTCCCTTGTTCAGTTTCCCTTGTTCAGTTTCCCTTGTTCAGTTTCCCTTGTTCAGTTTCCCTTGTTCAGTTTCCCTTGTTCAGTTTCCCTGGTTCAGTTTCCCTTGTTCAGTTTCCCTGGTTCAGTTGTCCCTGGTTCAGTTTCCCTGGTTTAGCTGCACTGGTTCAATTGTCCCTTGTTCAGTTTCCCTTGTTCAGTTTCCCTTGTTCAGTTTCCGTTGTTCAGTTTCCCTTGTTCAGTTTCCCTGGTTCAGTTGTCACTGGTTCAGTTGACCATGTACCGACCATGTACCGTCATGGAGTAGAGAAGTACTTCTCTACGCCATGCTTCTATTGTGCTACAGCGAACCGAGTACCAAACAGGAAGTTACTGTTTTGGTCTGCTATCAGGTGCGGTCCAGCATTTTATCTTGCGAGGCTGCAATGCAGTTGGTGGTTGTGGAGGGTTAAGCACTAAACCGGCTGGTTAGTCTGCCCGTGTACCTCAGTCGGGAGAGCGCTGGACTACAACAGATCTGACCCACCTTGGCAAGGTGTGACTGGAACTGGACGTTAAACTGTCGCCACTAAATTATACCGATAACCTGGAACTGCTCGATGGGTTGGTGGGGGTCAGGGCCTGCGCAACAAGCTTTGCTCAGCATGTGTCCTGATCTCGACAATCCATCCCATCAAAACATTCGAACCAAATTTATATACAAAAGTTTGGTGAGAAAACAGCTGAGTCTATTTCACAATACAATTACTTTCCAACCACGCCAGGGATGAGCGTTTACTTTGCTACATAGAGATGTGCTAATGTGCCATCGCAGTCCCGTCTTGTCCCGTGTCACGTCCTGTTTTGCCTCACGGGTGGGGCAAAATACGAAATGGGTAACGCATACTTAAAAGCTAAAGAACAAAAATGGGAAACTGCCATTTAATTGTATTGCCAATTTATCCCCATAGAATCAATGATTCCATCAATACCCACTCGTAAAAAGTATTTGTGCTTATTCAGGACTGGTAGGAATATATTTGTAATGGTCTCATATTCCTCCACCTTCTCCTATATACTAGAACATGCCGTCTAGCCACTGCTATTTTAATGATCATTCGTGCACAAGTTTAATTATATTCATCTTAGCTTAAGATGCTGGTTGGGTTGAAGTTTTTTTTTCGATCCTGGTGCTACCACTAAAATGAATGCATTGGGTATGCATTGGTCACATACGACCTATTTGGAAGCTTTGGAAGGTGGGACAGACGTATTTGGTTTAAACTTGATCATGGAACAGCGCGGGCTGATTCCCCTTTGTATTTGATGAGTTACCTTTAGTTTCTCCTATTTTCACAGCCATTGCAGTACTTAGGACATTTTTCATATGATGTGTTACTCCATTCGACGCGTTTTCACAGTCAGCTTTTTTAAAAGTCGATCTTGAAATATGTCAGGTGGGATAATGCAATTGATGCGATGAACGTGAGACGAACACTGCGTTAGAGGTGAACAGAGACGGATTGCGTGCCTCCCGTGCGATGTTTATGGTGAGATGATTGATCCCAAGCCGTGTCTGTGTCTGACAGCCGTCCCGGTTTCAGGGTTCTCTGGTGGCTAACCTGCTGATGGGTATGGTGGTTCTGAAGCGGTTCTACCCGCGGCACAAGTACGCCGCCGTCGCCATCATCACGTTAGGCATCATCCTCAGCACGATGGCCTCGCAGGTAGCCGCTTATATATATATATATATATATATATATATATATATATATATATATATATATATATATATATATATATATATATATATATATATATATATATATATATATATATATATATATATATATATATATATATATATATATATATATATATATATATATATATATATATATATATATATATATATATATATATATATATATATATATATATATATATATATATATATATATATTTATAAATTAACAGCAGTCTGTGCGTTGTTGACTTTTGGTTGAGTTTTTCAATTCGTCGAATTAACGTTCTAGCTTGAGGATTGTGTTGGTAAAGTATATCAGCAAATTAGTTTGTATTTAACACGCCGTTTCGTTCGGACATCGAACATCTTCAGGTGAAACACATCACTTGTAAGTGTTCAAACGAAAAATCACGAACCAAACGTCGTGTTAAATACAAACTAATTTTCTAATATACTTTACGAACACAATCCTCAAGCTAGAACGTTAATTCGACGAATGCATGTATGCATGTATACAGCTCGGCAGCCACTGTGTGCCGTCGCTGGCTGACCGTCTGTCTGTCTGTGTGGTCGCCAGTCGGTGAAGTCTGCCGAGACGGCGGCGGCGGCGGCCGGACCGTCCTCCCCCGCGCCGCCGCCACAGCCGCCGCCGTCTGATCAGCCGGCCGAGCTGGACCGCAGCAGTACCGCCACGCTGGTCGTGGGCGTCGCGCTGCTGACGGTGGCGCTGCTGCTGTCGGCCCGGCTCGGCATCTTCCAGGAGGTGCTCTACAGAGACTACGGCCGACACTCTCAGCAGGCGCTCTTCATCACGGTGAGGCCGGCGGCGGCCACCACAGCCGTGTCCTCCGAGCTGCTGTGCTCTGGCGGCATATGCCCTGCCTAACCGCCGGCAGCAGGCGCTCTTCATCACGGTGAGGCCGGCGGCGGCCACCACAGCCGTGTCCTCCGAGCTGCTGTGCTCTGGCGGCATATGGCCTGTCTAACCGCCGGCAGCAGGCGTTCTTCATCACGGTGAGGCCGGCGGCGGCCACCACAGCCGTGTCCTCCGAGCTGCTGTGCTCTGGTGGCATATGCCCTGCCTAACCGCCGGCAGCAGGCGCTCTTCATCACGGTGAGGCCGGCGGCGGCCACCACAGCCGTGTCCTCCGAGCTGCTGTGCTCTGGCGGCATATGCCCTGCCTAACCGCCGGCTTTACTGACACGTTTATGGCTGGTATCAAATGCTGGCTGGTTATGTATGGTATCAACATGATTGCATCTCAATTTAAAGTGAAATAACCCCATTTTTATTTCGAAAATTTCATTTTGGGAAATTACAAATATGTAAGTTTATATATGGTGACAAACAGTATGATCCATCACTCTCTCTGGTTTGAATGTTGATTTGTAAACAAGTCATAGGGCCAGAAATGAAGTAAGTGCGCCAAGAAGCGTGACATCGTCCCTGATTGGTCAATGAAACAAATCACCGACACTAAATACGTCGGCATTGGATGCATAAGTGAACTTCCGATTTCATTGCCATTTTTGCATTGTTTCATGATTATTTTTTATTATTATTTGTAATGGTAAGCTTAACCCGGCAGTCACTGGGGTATATTCTGTAACACGACTCACTGGGGGGGGGGGGGGGGGGGTTAAGCCCCCCCCCCCCACCCCTGGTATCTTCAGAACCAATGATCGCAGCGGGACGCACAAGGCGGCATTCGAAAGCGCTCAATGAGATAAGTCTAACCCAAACTTTAAAAAATCAAATTAAGGTCACATGTCAAGTCACGGTCAAGTCAAACGTCAGAGTCGAGGTATTTGAGTTTATGGACAATACTTGCCATCCATGGCCTTCGATTGCGCCTATAATCACCCAAAGTGCTGTCAAAGGTATGATACATATCCCACATGAGCTAAAGTGAGATTGTTGGAAAAGATCAAGGTCGGGTCACAAAAGGTCACTACATACAAAATATCTACAAAAGTCATGCAGCACATGTTTTATGGATGCTTTTACTCGTAGAATTCGATAGTGGTAGTCATTTTACCTCCTAACTTCATTTATGTGAAGTTAGTGTCATGTTTAGGTCAAGTTCAAACGTCAGGTCAAAATTTCACTGAAGGTCAAAATTTGAAATTGATAAATCGAAATGATAAAATCATGTATCTATATCAGTTTTATCTTTAAAAAAACAGTACTGACATTTATTTGTCTGTATCCGGTCAATAAAAGCCAAAAAACGCAATTGCAAAATATGACGTCATGATTTACCCATACTTTATATGCCATGACAGTCAAAAAAGATGTAATTTTGAAATTTGGTATGGTAGTTGCCCATATGTCGTTATCTGACATATATTCCGTTTTTTTCTTCAATATCTTTGAAAAATTTGATTTTGTGAGCATTTTTTCCAAAAAAGTTTTTTTTTTAATTTGTGTGGTCAAAAACCAAATATTTTGACATTTTGAGATAGCTGGTTTGTAGCCCTTGCAATTTGCTACCTTTTAGCGTTTTTCGATTGCATTTTTCTTCAAATGCGGCATTTGTACGGCCTGGCAAAGTTTAGCCGATTTTGGTGTCAAAGTCGTGTTAAGTGACGTCACTAAATTCACTATATCTATAAAAAAAATCTGACGAACTTTTTTATTTTTTCTCTCAAAAGGTGTAAAAATGATGCTCGGATAGGTACTGAAAGTTTGGCGTCGATTTCTGCATTAGTTGTTGAGATATTCTTAATATTCCTAAGGGGGGCTAAAAAAAGACCCCCCCCCCCAGTGACTCGCGGGTTAATCCTAGTGTTATATACAGCAAGTACAAAACAAAACTCCTAATGTTGAAAATTAATGAACCAATTTTCAATAATTGAGGATCGCAACCACTAACTAGGCCATCGTTGGGTGCATAAGTTAACTGTTAATTGGTTGCCTTTTTTATGAAATGTGTGTTTATTGTTAAGGGCAGTAGGCACATCACGATAAACAGAGTGGAAGACATATTTTCCATACCATTTCGTCAAAAAGCAATACCGGATTTTGGTGAACACTAAAATTCGTTACCAAATATTTACTTGAGAGTACCGGTCGTTAAAAGTGTGGAATGCTTATCAACTTTAACTATATCTATATCTAATCTAATATCTTTCGGTAGGAATGTTTATATGCAAATCGTAATAAATTTACAATACATTTTGGTCTCTTCAAAAGTTGTGTTAAAATGATCAATAGCATGCCAAATATGTATTTTAGTGGTCAAATGAATAATTAAAATAGACAAGCTTTCGACATCACTGTCATCATCAGGTCTGAAGTTTTTAAATATTTTTGAATGACACAAAATAACAAAAACAGATTCGCTCATGTCACAATGATGATGGTATCCTCCAGTATGACCGTCACTGCTGAATGTATAGACATGGAATGCATAATACAAAGTACCCATTTGTGAAAATATACGACATTCAAGATTTAGTGACTATTACATGCCTAACATATCGTAACATAATCTAACAAAATGTAACAAATTTAATATGACGAAGGTGACACAGTTATGAAAAGAAACCTGTCATGGTTTAAAATACAGACACTCAAACGCCTGAGTGATTAGCGAGAAAATGTACAACATTGTCAAAAGAAAGCATACTACGAAAATCACCTATTTGCAACATGACGTAACAAAATAAGCAATACGCAACCAGCGCAAGACAGGCTGTGTGACACAAACGTTGACATGAGGCTGCCATACGTTAATGAGACAATATGTCATCGTGTGAATGGGATTATCAAAGGATCCAAACTGAACTTAAGAGTAGCCTGGCGGAGTGGACCCACCCTCAAGAATAAACTCGTCAGATCTGCTCTAGAGCCCCCTCCATGTAGAGGAAAGACACGTTGTCATGCATGCCCTAACGGCCCAGCTGGGAAATGCCACACAAAAAACGTCGTATATAAAATTTCTTGTAAACAGTGTAACAATGACAAAAAACATACTTCTATATATGGGAAACATCTCGACCAGTCCGGAAAGATTTAAGGAACACCTGTCCGACGCTAGATTGCGCAGGCTAGGTACAGGACTGGGCGAGCACAGCTTAGACAACCACACCGGACTTAGCAACAAAGAAATAAATAGTAGCTTTCATCTTGAGATAATGAGCACGAATCGTGATATAGCAGACAATAAAATAGATGAATCGATCAAAATCCGTGAAAACAGCCCTAATCTGAACACATACACAAAATCATGGCCCATTATCTAACCGTGTAGGTGGCTTATTACAGAATGACCTGTCGCTAAGGTGTGTGGGTGTGTTTGCAAGTTGCATGTTATCATTCATTCGCTGTCAACGTTTGTGTCACACAGCCTGTCTTGCGCGGGTTGCGTATTGCTTATTTAGTTACGTCATGTTGCAAATAGGTGATTTTCGTAGTATGCTTTCTTTTGACAATGTTGTACATTTTCTCGCTAATCACTCAGGCGTTTGAGTGTCTGTATTTTAAACCATGACAGGTTTATTTTCATAACTGTGTCACCTTCGTCATATTAAATTTGTTACATTTTGTTAGATTATGTTACGATATGTTAGGCATGTAATAGTCACTAAATCTTGAATGTCGTATATTTTCACAAATGGGTACTTTGTATTATGCATTCCATGTCTATACATTCAGCAGTGACGGTCATACTGGAGGATACCATCATCATTGTGACATGAGCGAATCAGTTTTTGTTATTTTGTGTGTCATTCAAAAATATTTAAAAACTTCAGACCTGATGACAGTGATGTCGAAAGCTTGTCTATTTTAATTATTCATTTGACCACTAAAATACATATTTGGCATGTTATTGATCATTTTAACACAACTTTTGACAATAATGTCTATCATGCCAGCCATCCAAATAATAAATAATTATAAGCAAAGGTCAAGGTCAGGTCACAAAAGGGCACAAGTCTACGAAAGCCATGCCACACATGTTGTATGGTTTATTTTACACGTATAATTCGATAGTAGCAGTCATTTTTACAATATGACACCATATAAGGTCAATGTCAGGTCAAATAAGGTCAAAATTTGACATTGATAAATATGAATAAAAAGGGCATGTGTATATACCATTTTTGTCTCAAAAATACAATGCTGGCATTTATTTGTTTGTATCTTGAATAAAAGCCAAAAACGCAATTCCACAATATGACGTCATGAGTTACTCATACTTAGTGAGCGATAAGTCAGTCAAAAATAAAGATATTACTGTTAAATTTGGTTTAGGTATTGTCCACATGTATTTCTTCGACATATTTTCCGTTTTTTAAATGCTAAAAAATATAGATTTTAAGGGCATTGTTTATCGTTTTTTTTTTGCATTTATGGGGTCAAAAAACACCATTTCAAACGTTCCAGATAACATTTTGTAGCCCTTGCAATTTGCTATCTTTTGGCGTTTTTCGATTACATTTTGCTTCAAATATGGCATTTGTACGGCCTGGCAAAGTTTAGCTGATTTTTGTGTCAATGTGATTTTTGTGTCAGGGGTGGGGTTCCTCTGCACGTGCGCACGTGTGCAGGTGCACACCCCTATTCTATATATCAGGAACGGTTGAGCCGAATGTGTTCAAATTCGGTGTGTGGTTAGGGACCCCTCAGCCACCACTTTCCCACAAGTCAGGGGTGGGGTGCCTCTGCAGGTGCGCACGTGTGCACCGTTTGTTGTATCTCAGAAACGAATTGCCCGATCGAGTTGAAATTCACCCTAGATTTCCTTCGCGCTCGCTCGTTCATCGCCAACTACGGCGCCTTACTGATAATAAGAATACGTCCATGTAAACCAATGCAAATAGAAACTTCATCCGGAATTCATACTGGAATGGATTAATATTGCTCCTCCATGCGATCCATGTATATTGTCGCGTAAATCTGGAATAAACTAGCAGCAATGTGCCATAAAATATTCTAAGTATTCCAGCATTTCATTCTAGATACCCGTATTTTACGGGTATCTGCTTCGAAGCCCTTCGAAGACTTTCCCCTTACACTATGGCAAGGGGATTGATTGGGGCGCGATTGGAGATACATTCAGCATTCAAAAGCCAGCATCAGCATTTTAGAAACAGGAATGTAGAAATTGGTGCTGAAAATAGAAATTGGTGCTATTTTTAAAAATGATGCCAGAAATCATCGAAGACGAGCTGGAACAGTATTTTGGTGCCATTTGGCGATTTGGTGCTAGAAATAGTTTTGTTTTGGGTCTAGTTACATTGCGTCCAAATACAACACCAGGGACTGGAGACTGCAGTAACGCACAGCACTAACACCACGGGCTGCCTGGAGACTGCAGTAGTGTACTCAGCAATAACACCAAGTATTGGAGACTGCAGTAGGACACACAACACTAACACCACGGGCTGCCTGGAGACTGCAGTAGTGTGCTCAGCAATAACACCAAGTACTGGGGACTGCAGTAGGGCCCACAACACTAACACCACGGGCTGCCTGGAGACTGCAGTAGTGTGGTCAGCAATAGCACCAAGTACTGGAGACTGCAGTAGGGCGCACAACACTAACACCACGGGCTGCCTGGAGACTGCAGTAGTGTGTACTCAGCAATAGCACCAAGTACTGGAGACTGCAGTAGGGCACACAACACTAACACCACGGGCTGGAAGTAGTAATAGCTTACACGCCACTAGCACCACAACATGAAGACTGCAATAGATCACACAATAGCAACACCAATCATTGTAGACTGCAACAGCGTACACCAGGGAACACCAAGACAAAAGCAATATCACCAGAATATGTACTGGTACACAGTCTCGCAGTGCTAGGACTGCAATACGACACAGTGACATTTTATTCATATTAAAACCTACGAAACATCAAATCAACTGATGATACTTCAACGGAATCCACTTATTCCCGTTATGGCGTCAACCCGTCGCAACGGTCTGACTCGGGACCCGTCGCGACGGGCTGAGACTCGGGACCCGTCGCGACGGGCTGAGACTCGGGACCCGTCGCGACGGACTGAGACTCGGGACCCGACGCGACGGGCTGAGACTCGGGACCCGTCGCGACGGGCTGAGACTCGGGACCCGACGCGACGGGCTGAGACTCGGGACCCGTCGCGACGGACTGAGACTCGGGACTCGACGCGACGGGCTGAGACTCGGGACCCGTCGCGACGGGCTGACTCGGGACCCGACGCGACGGGCTGACCCGGGACCCGTCGCGACGGGCTGACTCGGGACCCGACGCGACGGGCTGACTCGGGACCCGTCGCGACGGGCTGAGACTCGGGACCCGTCGCGACGGACTGAGACTCGGGACCCGACGCGACGGGCTGAGACTCGGGACCCGTCGTGACGGACTGAGACTCGGGACCCGTCGCGACGGACTGAGACTCGGGACCCGTCGCGACGGGCTGAGACTCGGGACCCGTCGCGACGGACTGACTCGGGACCCGTCGCGACGGGCTGACTCGGGACCTGTCGCGGCGGTCAAAAGTCGACAAAATTCAAAAGTGAGGTCAAATGTCAGGTCACGGTCAGGTCAAAGGTCAAAATCGACGTATTTCAGTTTATGGGCCATACTTTCCATTCAAAACCTTCAATTACGACCATAATCACCCAAAGTGTTGCCAAAGGCACGATACACATCCCGCATGAGCTAAAGTGAGATTATTGGCTAAGGTCAAGGTCAAAGTCAGGTCACAAAAGCTCACAGCGCAAAATATCTACAAAAGTCATGCATCACATGTGTTATGGGTTAGTTTCCATGTAGAATTCGACAGTGATAGTCATTGTACCACCTGATTTCGTTTACGCGAAATTAGTGTCAATTTCAGGTCAAGTTCAGGTCACTGTAGGTCAAAATGTTAAATTGATAAATCTAAGTAAAAAAGTCATGTTTCTTGGCCAGTTTTGTCTCAGAAATACAGTGGTGACATTTATTTGTCTGAATCTTGTCAATAAAAGCAAAAAAATATGACGTCATGAGTTACCCATTCTTTAGATGCCATAAGTCAGTCAAAAATGGTAATATCATTTTGAAATTTGTTATGATAGTTTCCCATATGTTGTTCTCTGAGATATATTCTGTGTTTGTTTAATATCTTTGACAAATGTGATTTTTGGGGCATCCCCCCCAAAAAAAAATCGTGGGTAAAAACTAAAATGTTCACAAATCTGAGATAGCCATGCCCTTGCTATCTTTTATCTTTTAACGTTATTTGATTGCATTTTGCTCAAAATATGGCATTTGTAAAGGCTGGTAAATTTTAGCTGATTTTGGTATAAAACTCGTGTGTAGTGACGTCAGTAAATTCGCTATAACTCGAAATGTTTCGACGAAATTGCTTTATTTATTTTTACAGAAGACATCAAATAGATGTAGAAGAAGGTACCCCAAGCTTCACGTTCATAGCGCTAATGGTTTTTGAGCTATTGCGAAAGTTCATCAAGGGGCGTTAAACGCCCACCACCCCCAGTCAAGTACCTAACAGTTTGATTTTGATATTGGAAACGTATAATGAATCATTTATACTCAGGTATAAGAAGTACATAATCAGCTGGCGTCTGCAAGAGAAAATAACAGTCTATGGGTAATCGCATGTTTCTGAGCAGTGAGCAGTATCAATGACATTGAAGACATGTTAGCAGCTGTTTTTGAAACGCATACATTATCCGAGTTATCCATTTGATAACAATTTCGCCATCAAACTCCTATGTAAATAACCCAAATACCAAACTCCGAACAGCTTACCACTCGTCTGTATTGTATTGTATTGTAATGTATTGAACACTCACATGGACATAACACGTCATTATTGGACAGTCACAGTTGTCTTCGACAGCTCACAGTCCGCGGCGGACGTGGTCGCACATTGGGCTCCGACAGTTCCGCAGTACAGAAATGCGTCCTTGAGGTCCGGTGCACGGCGAGTGAGACTGTGGCGAGTGAGACCGAAAGTGTCTCGGCTCCTCGCCTAGGACATTATTGAGCAAAGGGGCAATCAATACCTAGTAGCCGTACGAACTGCCGTAGCCGCCGTTACCGTAGCCGCCGTGACTGTGGCCGCCGTAGCCGCCGTGCCTGTAGCCGTAGCCGCCACTGTGGTAGCCGCTACCGTAGCCTCCGTAGTAGGGCTGCTGGTAGTAGTGCACCGGGTGGTAGACGTGCACGTGGCCACCGCCGTAGTGGCCACCGCCACTGTAGCCACCGCCACTGTAGCCGCCGCCGTAGCCGCCGCCGCCTTTACCGTGTGTGGCGTCCGCCGCCGCCAGCAGCAGCACCAGCGCGAACAGGAACACGATCTGCGAACGACAGGTCACTCAGTCAGACGGCGGGAACGCGTTACGCGTCCAGCGTCACAGGGGCGAGAACAAAAACGGCACCGCTGGGATTCGAACTTGCGCCATCGAGAGGCGGCAATATTGTCGATCAGCTAAATTATATTGTCGATCAGGTGTTATCGAGATATTTCGGCTGCGTGACTTCCTCGGCTTTCCGAGTGGATGAGAATGGTGTCACTTTGAAGAAACAGAAACATTCGAGAGTAAGAAACATTGACACGTCGGCCGTGTCGATGAGCGGAACAAACTGAAGGGGGGGGAGACTTATAATACTGTCCCCTACACGAACACTATTTCACTATTCAGATTGTGAACTCACTTCGGGCAGTCCAACTACCTTCCGCATTACCTAGTTAGAAACTTCCCTTTACCGGGATTACACCATTTTCACGTTACATTAAAAGCACAAGCTCTTGTGCTTTATTAATTGAGTTTAAGTCAGTAGCATTCGCAAATTAAAACAGGGTAGCAAACTAACCAATAAACACCGTAAATATAAAATTCCAAACCTATCCTTTTTATTTTGAAATGATATTAGTTATAATAACCACCATTCATAGAATCACCACCAACTTTATCACATCACACTCGCTACCCTCTTCTAGCAGCGTCCACAACACCCCGTTCGCAGCACACCGCCGACTGGGCGCACAGTCCCGGCCTGGCTGATCCCGGTACCCACCGTCTTCATGGTGGCTGAACTGGTCCGAGGGAGATACTGTGCCATCCCATCCGACGGCCCGCGCGCTTTATACTCTGAACAGGATTAACGCTGTCTTAGCGTTGCGTGGAAAACCCGCCAAGTCGCACGAATGAGACCAGTATGTCCACTGTCAGATCAGGGTCCGTCCTGTCAGTTCCTGTTCCTGTCCTGTCAGTTCAGGGTCAGAGTTCGTTGTATCTGGTTCCACGTAAATCGTGCTTCAATGTTAACGGGCAGCGTGCTCCTACTACGAGAACTTTTCAAACGTTTAACGGAAACTTTTCACATAAGCTCTAAAGAACGCACACGTTAGAATGGGTGCAGCCCCGCGTATGGAATTATATAATACTCCCAATGTTCCCGTTACTAAATGTCACTCTCGATTCGAAATGCATCATCAAAAAGTCACAAAACTGATTTCCTGTAATTATATGCTATGCTTCATCTCGTCAAGCCGCTTCCGACCATGTGCATAAGGGCCTACCCATGGGTTATCACATGACCTTAAATGACCTTGACCTTATGGTAACTGTGAATCGTACCCAACCCGATCATCATGGATATGGCTTAAAACGCCTTGACGAGACAAACACAATGTCGTTAAAATTATTATCTTATCTTTGTTAGCTAAAGATAAAGAGCCGAGTACGAGGGGGAGGTTCAGAGCCCCCTGGTATGGCGAAGATGGCGCCGAGCACCGGCACGGCACGGGTTAAGAAGGTAAAATTAAAAAGACAATGAAAAGAGACATTGAAAGTATACCATATGCCGAAAAACATAGTTTTTATACAAGGATTCTTAACCCGTTTGTGACCGAGCGTATGATGACCGAACGTTTATGGTAAGTATTGTAACGATTGTAACGTTTGTAATTTCGCAATGGCTTTAAAATAATGATTGCTAGATTTAAGTTTAGGATGTTTTGTGTTTTACCAGCTGGGGCGTTCCATGACAGAACGACCAAGCTATAACACCCTACATCTCAGATTTCAATAAAACTACGTGGTGGAGGTTATCTGGGCCGTAGATTCACGCTGTGCAATTTTCAGCTCCGTCCGTCGAATGGTTTTCGAGTTATAGCCCTAGGCATCTGTTCGATGTCGCGCAAGGCTCTAATTTTCAGCGGGCGATATCTCCCATCTAAATCATGGGAGTCATATAAACCTATATATCATCAGAATCGTCAGTAACCATATATTAATATGCTATAATCGGTTTGTGAAAATTCGTAAATTTTGGAATTTTAACCCTCGTTGTTGATTTGTTGATTTCCACCGCCCCCCTCAGGTTTTTCGCAAATAGCGATAAAACAGCAGCACGCAGCGCCGCCGGTTTTTGGCACACCTGTTGGTACATCAATTGCACATACTTTGCAAAAACAATTGACCTCGGGTCATCTCAGGTCAGGTCACCAGATTAGGTCAAGTGACCCCACCTCCAAAAAAGTTTGCAGTTGTGCCAAGGCCAGGGTTTTTACCGATCAGTTTGAAACTTACAGAGTGTCATGAGGGCATAAGTACTTACAATTCGGTAAACTCGGAATTTTGATTTCGGTGACCCAAGGTCAGGTCAATTACGTGACCTCCCCATAATAAGTCAATGGGGAAATATTCAAATGCTTCCTATTTCAAGGATATGCTAGATATTAGTCCAATTACTTCTGGATCATGTTATTATAGGATATTCTTGATAATACATGTGTAATTTTTGTTCAGTGACACATATGGGGTCATTTGAGGTCATCCGAGGTCATTATCACTTTTTTGTCAATAACTCGCAACATAATGAAGATAAAGATGTAAAACCGACATAAATATGTTTGTCTCGTCGAGACACGTCTCTATATATGCAACGTGACCTACTTGGGTCTTGACCTCAGGTCAAGGTCACGTGACCAGAGGTTAAATTTTGATGATGACCAAACAAGGTCACCTGGGTATATCATTAAAAGCGCCTTGATACGACAAACACAATACCGTAAACGGTTTTCCGTTATTGTTATTAAGTAAAAAGTTATTAGATAAAAACGGTTTGGAAAGAAAAACAGATTTTTCCCCTTTTATGACCTCTGGAGCTTCAAATATTAACCCGAGATCAAATTTGAGGACATATTGTCGATAGCAAATTTAAATGGCTGGCGATTGCTTTTTGCGTTTGTTTTTAGCTAGCATAGTTTCCGAGATATATGGGAATTTCTGGAACGAAGTCCTAAAGCAGGAGATAAAAATATGCAAATTTGACCTTTGATGACCTCTGGTGACTTCAATTTTTACCTGATCTAAAACAAAATACTAGATACTTTCGATAGAACTTGTATCAAACTATCAAACGCCGTTTTTCGCTTGTCGTTACGTAGCGTAGTTTTCAAGATCTCACGGGGTGGGCGGAAATCAACCCCCCTGCAGTTCGTGTTCGGCGCAAACACCCTGCAGTGCGCGGGTTAACAAGTGATCTCAGGGTTTAAAGCAAGATTTTAAACAAAATCTTATCATCATCATAATCAGAATTGCTAACCATATAACAAAAAAATAGTGTTAAAAATATTCAAAATCTTATCAATCGATCGAAAGAATTAAAAAATCGATTGCCAGCCATTGAAAATTGCTATCGACATGTCCTCAAATTTTATCTCGGGACAATATTTGAGGCTCCAGAGGTCAAAAAAGGGGGGAAAATCTGTTTTTCTTTCCAAACCGTTTTTATCTTATAACTTTTTACTTAATCTTGTTTAAAATCCTTTCGAAAAGGATAATCAGGGTCTTTGGTAATAACTTGCCACGTAATTGTGCTAGAGAGCTTAACTCAACAACATTATATTCGCCTCGTCGATCTGCATTCAATGATGTACAACATGACCCCTTCAGGTCGCTCTATGACCTCAAGGTCACGTGACCTGAGGTTGATTTCCCAAATGACCTGGCTTGATTATGCAATAGATGATTTGTTGAAAATTTCCTTTTTATTTAGCAAATTTGCAAATATGTATCTCTTAGAAGACACTTTTAGCTACTCTTATAGCATTCTTGGTCTGCAAATAAGGATGCGAAAATTTGATGTCATGAGGATCCACAGACGCCTCTATCGGCGAAATATGGAATTATGTCATCACGTGATCTTGATCACTGAGTGAAATAGGTGTCACGTGATTCGAAGGGCATGCACCCTCCTATTCCACCTAAGCCAAGTCAAACGTTTTTTTTGGCGATGACCGAGCGGGCGCACTCTGGTAAAACTAAAACAGGTTTGAAATATGAAACGGTACGGGAGCATACGTGCGCATTGACTGTGTCCCAATGATGAGTAAAACGTTAAATAGTTTTACCGTCGATATACACTAGTATGCATATGCATAGGAACGTTCAGCTGAATCGGGCAGGTAGTTTCAGAGATAGAAAATAGTGGTCCGCATGTGCACGTGCAGGCGTGCATAGTGACTTAAAAGTTCCGCCAAGCTCAAACCTTCTAACTACCTTTCCTAAGCATGTATGCAAATTTTCACCTCGATAGGTCCAGTAGTTTCCGAGCTCTGGAATATGGTGGCGCACGTGCGCACGTGCATATTGGTGTGTGTCTCGGCACGTCTAAAGCAGCTAATAGTCATGCCCTAACCTACATGCAAAATGTCAGCTCGATAGGTCCAGTAGTTTCGAATATATAGAAAGGGGTCCGCACGTGCCATGCAACTTCCGATTCATGATGTGGAATATTGGTAGGATGTCAGTCGGGAGCAGCACACCAAATTTAGCCATAATCGGCCTAGTAATTTCTGAGATACATCATAGGGGTGTAACCCGACACCCTTATTTCTTCCACATGCTCACGTGCGCTCAAGCCCTAACCCCTCGCCAGTGCAGGGGAGGGCTTGGATGCCACCCCCTCGGTTTTTCGAGAATAGCTCGCGTAAATATCAATCGATTGAAATTAAACTTTCAGTACCCTACTTTTGAACAATTTGACACATTCTTTCCGTACACATATCTTCTCTGAAAATTTTGAACTTGTAGGTCACATGACCCGTGACCTATGATGGCTTTTTTTCAAGGTCATGTCAGGCGCAACTGGCGTCCCATAGTATTGATCCTTGAAACTTGTGCAGTTTTCGAGTGTTTGTTGTTCAGGAGCATATGCACAGGTGTTTCCAGGTGACAGTTGTGGTTTCCATTGAGATTGTGACCTTCATTCACCTTTACAGAGGTAAACCGAGGTCACCGACCTCCGATAACCTCATAATACTGTTTTGGCTTCTGGCAGTTTCTAGGACATTGTGTGACGCTCATTTCAAATATGGGATCCATTTTACATAATTATGTGTTCCACTGGGATCTGCCCCCCCCCCCCACAGGTCAACCGAAGTCACTGACCTTAAATGACCTGACATGACCTTTTTGGAATTTGGCATTTGGCAATTGCTTCCTCTCGTGACAAGCAATACGCTCGTTTTGTCATAAAAGCTCTAGCTTAATTAGGGGCGAAACGCTAGGGGGTTGTACCCCCCCTCTCTTGCAAGGTCACGCACTGATCAGACGCTGAACGGGCGAGGGTTAAAGGGAATGTTTCACCTTTCTGAAAGTTGTCAAATATACGCTGGTTGTAGTCGAAAATATGAAGTAAGTGCTGCCGAAAACGATGGTGATATTTTTTATCTCGAAAAGTCACTTAACTTTTTACATTTTTTTGGGGGGGGGGCTGATGACGCCATTATTGAGCTATATACCACCGCTGATTGGCTGAAAAAGTGGGATTGGCTGACAAAGTGGCTATCAGCCAATCAGCGGCTGTACCAGACTGGGTGCATTTTGCAAATGGTAAATTAAATTGCTTAAAAACGGTTAAGTTTTGGGAAAAATTACCTTATAATTTAGACATTTCAATAACGGCCCAAGATAATGGTTATCTCAGTTCAAAACCAATTCAAAGGCGAAACATTCCCTTTAAGCTCAAATTAGGCAAGCAACATATGGGGCATCATTGGCGCTTAGCGTACGCCAAATGTGGTCCAGTTTGATGAAGCGATTCTATCATTAGGCGAGATTTTCATCTAAACTCAGTGATTTGACCTGTCCCACCTTTGCACGTGTCACGCGCTGTGGTACCACCCCTATCAGAACGTACCATACCAAAAACAAAATTGATTTGATGAACATATCAATAGTGAAAACCCGATCTCAATCGGAACAGTGGTTGCAAAGTTATTAGCTTCCGAAAAGCGTCTGCACGGCCGTGTCGTGCCGTGTCGGTTCGGGCCGGGTCAAATGTAAATTTATGTGGTAAGTTGACGAGAAACCTCTCGGGTGCTTCGCGCCCGCTCGGTAAAAATCACGAATTTTAACTGATATCATTACGAAATCACGTGACCTGACTTTAGGTCATTTGTCAAAATTTCAACATATTTTTCCCATTTTTTTTTAAATATTATATTACCTTAATTTGTAGTCAATGTCAATTCTGACGACGTATAGGTTTCTATAGTTCGAATTATTGATATGGGAGATATCGCCCGCTGAAAATTAGAGCTTTGCGTGACATCGAAAAGATGCCTGAGGCTATAACTCGAAAACCATTCGACGGACGGAGCTGACATGTTCACAGCGTGAATGTACGGACCAGATAACCCTCTACACGTAGTTTTATCAAAATATGAGAAGTAACGAGTTATGTCTTGGTCGATCTGACGTGGGCTGCCTCGGTTGACCTCAGGTCACGTGACCTTAAGGTCTCAGAGCAACTACAAGACTCATGCTATATATCATTGAAATCAGGTCGATGAGATAAGCATAGTGCCGTTGAATTGAGCTCTCTAGCACACTTACGTGCAAAGTTATTACCAAAGACGTGATGGTGACCATCATTTTTTCAAATACAAAACATAAATAAAACATTTTGAGAAAAACATATCTTCCTTTTTTGCCATCGAAGCCATATGTATCGAAGTCGATTCTGGCATGGAAAAAATCCGAATGATAAATGGCCACATTATAAAATGACGTGATTTTACCTAATATCACGTGTGGAAATTCCATTTTTCTTCCAAAAGTGTTTATATCATATTAATATAATAATAATAATAATAATAATGCCATTAATTTCGCACCAAAACAGCGGTACATATAAAACAACCCTAAATCACACACATACACACAGTCAAGTAAGCACACATACACAAAAAAAAACACGTAGCATATTCCCAATCTCATTGAGTGTGGTCAGGTATCATGATCGAGATGCTAAGCTGCACGGTCACGTATGACACGTTCCAGATGTGATGTAAAATTGTTCGCTATATCATTTCTACTGACAGCATCGAAGTCCATATTTAGCAAGTCATAGCACTGCCGAATTCTTAAATGCGTGTTTGCAACGATGCCACAACGACCAATTTCACTACTCCTAAGAGACTGCACAATATATGTTTTATGATGATTCTGATGATATATCGGTTTGTACAGAGTGTCTGGAAAAAACATACTCTGGATTTTAGCTCGTGCTTCAATATGCACGTGCCAATTTTTTTAACTTTTCATGATAATAGTTTGGAACGTGGCAAAACCGATGAACACAGAAACAAGTCCTTTGAGATGTTATTTAATATTGAAAAGGCGTTTTGTGTGGAAGCCTACATTCCAGGGTGTGTTCCAGGGTGTCCGGGAAAAAGATATTGTGATTTTCCGTGATAATTTCGGTTAGAAATAAACGATATTAACACAAAATCAAGTATCGTTATATTCACCAGTTCATGGCAAAATAGATATGCATGACATTTGTACAGACTCCCTCTGTCAGTCACAGCTCACAGCGCAGCCTCCTACAGAAGATGCCCGATGTGCGCCCCATCCGGCGGATCAGCTGAGGCAGTCGCACAGTCTGCAGATGGTCGACAGCTTTGTCGATCATCGCTGAGGGCATGCGGCCGACTTCTGCGATGATGGCGCGCTTCAGGTCTTCTGTTGTTCTGGGCTTTTCTTTGTAAACACGGTCTCTCCACAGAAAGAAATCCAATGGACTGAGGTCCGGGGAATAGGGTGCCCACGTCACCTCCGCCATGAGGCTGACAGGCAGTGTCTGTACAAATGTCATGGCTTATCTGTTTTGCCATGAACTGGTGAATATAACGTTACTCGAATTTGTAATATTGTTTGTTTATAGCCGAAATTATTACGGAAATTCACAGTATATTTTTTTCCGGACACCCCGCAACACACCCTGGAATGTAGACTTCCACACAAAACGCCTTCGCAATATTTAAAAAAACATTGCAAAGGACTTATTTCTGTGTTCATCGGGTTTCCCACGCTCCCAGCTATAATCATGACCAGTTTTAAAAAAAATTGGCACGTGCATGTTGAAGCACGAGCTAAAATCCAGAGTATGTTTTTTTCCGGACACCCTGTATGACTCGCATTATTGAGATGGCAGATATTCCCCGCTGAAAATTAAAGTTTTGCACGAAATTGCAAAGTTGCCCGAGCCTGAAGGTCGAAAACTATTCGTAGGACAAGGCAAAGAATATCGCAGCGTGAATCTACGCCATAGATTCATATCCTTCAAGACATAGTTGTATCGAAATCTGGGCTATAGGGTGTTATTTTGAGACTGTTTGGGTCGATATGCCCTGTTCCGAGCAAGAGTGCAAGAGAGTAAAAGCTCCTATCAAAAGTTATGTTCACAAATGGGAACATTGGTCACAAATGGGTTAAATACCGCGGGATGTTTCAATATGGTTTATACCCACGACACAGGCACACCTGAGTGAATCCCCTGAGTTGGTAAGTTGTGGGCTTGTGGCCGCGGTGGAGCTCAGTCAGTGCCAGCTGCCATCTCACCCCGGCCCGGGATATGAACTGCTGCCACGGTGCCAGCTACCACCTCACCCCGGCCCGGGATATGAACTGCTGCCACGGTGCCAGCTGCCACCTCACCCCGGCCCTGGATATGAACTGCTGCCACCTCACCCCGGCCCGGGATATGAACTGCTGCCACCTCACGCCGGCCCGGGATATGAACTGCTGCCACCTCACCCCGGCCCTGGATATGAACTGCTGCCACCTCACCCCGGCCCGGGATATGAACTGCTGCCACCTCACCTCAGCCCTGAATATGAATTGCTGCCACCTCACCCCGGCCCTGGATATGAACTGCTGCCACCTCACCCCGGCCCTGGATATGAACTGCTGCCACCTCACCCCGGCCCTGGATATGAACTGCTGCCACCTCACCCCGGCCCGGGATATGAACTGCTGCCACCTCACCCCGGCCCGGGATATGAACTGCTGCCACCTCACGCCGGCCCGGGATATGAACTGCTGCCACCTCACCCCGGCCCTGGATATGAACTGCTGCCACCTCACCCCGGCCCTGGATATGAACTGCTGCCACCTCACCCCGGCCCGGGATATGAGCTGCTGCCACCTCACCCCGGCCCGGGATATGAACTGCTGCCACCTCACGCCGGCCCGGGATATGAACTGCTGCCACCTCACCCCGGCCCTGGATATGAACTGCTGCCACCTCACCCCGGCCCGGGATATGAACTGCTGCCACCTCACCCCGGCCCGGGATATGAACTGCTGCCACCTCACCCCGGCCCGGGATATGAACTGATGCCACCTCACGCCGGCCCGGGATATGAACTGCTGCCACCTCACCCCGGCCCTGGATATGAACTGCTGCCACCTCACCCCGGCCCGGGATATGAACTGCTGCCACCTCACCCCGGCCCTGAATATGAACTGCTGCCACCTCACCCCGGCCCGGGATATGAACTGCTGCCACCTCACCTCAGCCCGGGATATGAACTGCTGCCACCTCACCCCGGCCCGGGATATGAACTGCTGCCACCTCACGCCGGCCCGGGATATGAACTGCTGCCAATACGTCTGACTCCTTCCTAAGGCTCATCATGTATGCAATAGCAGTGGATCAATGTTCTCATATGAAACCCCACTTGTTATCAGCGGCGTCTGAACTTAGAATGATTAGCTTTCTGAACGGACACGGAAATATTTGTGTATTACTCATTTAACATTATCGCCGACGGAATGGACCATTTATATGTAGCCGAAATCACACAGAGATTAAACCAAAATATATTTTCAAGAACGATATGACACAATGAGCCGCTGAACGCCATGCACGTAATGAGTATGGTTGACGACAGCGAAGTAGTCGTAATTTTTTCTGTCATTTGTTTGTTGTCTGAAGACGTCATCATGCTCGTTTATCACTTAAAATTCACCGCTTTGTTTCGATAGAATATTTATCGGTAAGTATTTGCCAGCGATTGTATCGTTCGGTGTTCTACAGGTGAGGTGGCACTGCCGGCAGCTTTCGCGTGTCAGGCTGGCTTCCCGATATGGTGACAATTATGTAAAACGGGGACAAGAAGCTTACTTCACTGACGAGTCTGATGACGATTGCAGGTGAAAAGGGCACACAGATCGCAGGCACATGAAAAACATGGCCGAAAACGGCCACACTTATAAGTGCAAGGCATTAAATATGTATACTCGTGCTCTTCGCATTTTTTATTTATTTTGTTTTACTCTCCTCATGCATCTCTCTCATGCAAAACATCTTATCAAAAACTCATGCATTCAAAATATTTCGAAAGTTTGATTTTTGTTTATTTGGAAGCTACATTGATTAAAAAAAATGGATGGAAGTGGACAAACAAGGATGGAGTTAGCCATCTCTAGCGTTGAAAAGCGGTTTTGTATCGAGTGGGTTAGGGGCCACTGGCTGTGGGTATTGTAAAAAAGTTCTAACGAATCTTAAAACTGGCCTCTCATTGCCCTCACAGTTGTCATAGGTCACTGACCCGAGCTAAGTAACTTGTCATAGGCCACTGGCCCAGGATGAATGCGTTTCCATAGATCGCTGGCCCGGTGTAAGTAAGTTTTCACAGTCCACTGGCCTGAGATGATCCGTGGGCCGGCGAGTCAGCCGGTTCCTATGCCGGAAGGCCGTTAGTCCATCTCTGTGACCTGTGCGTCGTCGCCTCAGTTCCGGTCTGGGGCAGTGCGCCCGTACCCGTGCCTGGCACTACCAGCTTCAGTCACATACGCCGCCTCTTATAACTGGTTTTCGGCTGATGTCGCCAATGCGGCTTTCCGCCGTATTGACGCAACGAGACCTTGAGGCTGAAACCGCCACTGACTAGACTGACACGGCTTAGCCCCCCCCCCCTTCCCCTCCCCCTCCGCCTGCTTAGACTGCCCACTGAGTGCTCAGAGAAATCGGTGGACACTGCACCTGTGCGGTGTGAAGTGCTGTACGTGAAGAGCTTCATAGTTTGAAGAAGTGTATGTAGCACACAACCTTCTGATATTATAGACGCGGAAACACAGTTTATTGACGCAACATTTTAATGAGTTACGTTGCGCCCCCCCCCCCCCCCCCCCCCTTTCGGTGTAGCAATACCGCATTTCGCCACAAGTATTGACTCGACTATCCTCCAGCGAAGGCAGTAAGGTGCAAGATCAAGGTATTCCTGGCTAGTACCTATTATGCTTTCGTATACATTATGTTATAATGCATCGGAGGAGTTTTGTTTACTCGCAATATTCTTCTTTCTTCTAATCTTCAACTAGTATTCACAGAGCTGGTTTCAACCAAAAAATGCCGTTACACGTCCAAGGAGTCCTCCAAAGCCATTCCCTCGTCTTCCGACACCGCGACCATGTCCTCCAAAGCCGTTTCCTCGTCTTCCGACACCGCGACTTCAACTTAGGTAAAATATTAATAAGTCCACGAAAAAAAATAAGGCACATCATGGTAGGTTTAGGGGGTTTTACCTGCTCTACAAGACGCTGCTTCAGTTCGATATATTTACAGCATACCTTTCAAGCAGAGCCGTGAAGACCTGTTTGGAATAATATGAGACATGTCTATTTATATACATGTCATGACGCTGGGTAGAATAAGTCAGCCGTTCAAAATTCACTGTTCAAGAAATGGCTGAACGTATGTCGATGATGTCGGTCGAACGAATGTCGAACGAATGATGAAAACACAGTTGTGTATGGTACCTGCGACGGCGTTTGTTACGAGCGAGCGCGAAGCGCTCGCTCGTCTTTCCGTGGTATATGGGAAAAATCTGAATATGAGCGTCCCGGCCCGGCCCGGCCTGGCTAAGCCCGACCCGTGGCGACGCTTTTGAGAAGCTCATATCTCTGCAACCACACGTCCGATTGACAAGCTGACTTCTTTACTGAGCAGCCCCATCCAACCTACCCTGTTTGAGACTGCAGTACCGACTCATGTGGGTGACTACCACTGCGCGTGGCGCGTGCTGCGTGAGGGGTGTTGAAAAGTGTTTTCTCACAAAAACTCTGCAACGGCTTAGCCGATTGTGAGCAAATTTGGTGTGTGGTTAGGGACCCCTCAGCCGCCAATTTTTCAAAAGTCAGGGGTGGGGTGCCTCTGCACGTGCGTACGTGCACACCCCTATTCTATATCCCAGGAACGGTTGAGCCGATTGTGTTCAAATTTGGTGTGTGGTTAAGGACCCCTCCGCCGCCGCCTACCCACAAGTCATGGGTGGGGCGCCTCTGCACGTGCGCACGTGCGCACCTCTTGTTTGTATCTCAGGAACTACTTGTCCGATCGGGTTGAAATTCACCATACATTTATGTCGCGCTCGCTCGTTCATCGCCAACTACGGCGCCTTACTGGTTTTATGTAGTGCGTGGTTTTATATTCAGTGTATTTTGCTTTAGCATGTATGACGATCGCCTCTTGTCACTGACGTAGACAACTGAAAACCCATGCAGTATAGATGTTTCCGAAATACATGATTATGATTATGATTGTGAAATCACTGTCGGCATTCAGTTGGTGGATCGATTCAATCTGTATCCAATTATATGCCTCAACTCGAGTGTCGGTGTTCCAAAATATGTTGACCATTTGTTTTACTTAAGTGTTTTGAAGTATTTTTTCCTTAAGTAATTAGCTTTGCAAATTTGTAGAACTAGATATAAATTATGAAATGACTTCCAGCCAACTAACCAATTTTATATCTGCAATTTTTGTATCGTTGCCGCCAAACATGGCTGACGATGTAATGGTGTAGAAATGTGCTTGCTTGCATGCTCACATTGTGCGGTTCCTCAGGATTTAAGTCTCGTTGGTCAATACCCTTACTTTTATCATCTTGTTGTGCGCCTTGTGCTGAATGTGTGTACATATTTATTGCATGTAATATATGATTACTCCCGTTACTGGAAATTGCCCGTGGGTGATTATGAGCTAAATAAACAAATATCAACCAAAGCAGAGCATGGAATGCCTTTGTATTTACGTGTATTGGATTACATTTGCGACAATATTTCTCAGCTTCATAAAAGCGTCCTCACATAACATAAAATTGCAGCTGTTGGCTTAGTGACTATAAATTATTTAGGCATTGTGAAAAATTATGGTAGCTCCTTCTCATATGCCATCAATACTCAAACTCTTCCAGGATCACCCCACGGCAACACCCACCCCACCCAAATGTCATGCATAAGGGTCACCATTTCTGTACAACCGTTTCATCTGTTAGCCATAAATTTCGCATGCTTTCATGATAGGCTACCTCACCATGCCTGATTACCCGACCCACTCCATGAGTTTTACCATATTACCCATATCATATCATTCCATTATCATCTCATTCCTATTCCTCAAGATGATTCCCGTTCCGATGAAGTTGTGTATTCGTGACAACGAAGAGGCGAAACACCGGTGATTTAAAAGCTTTTGTCGCAATTCACCAATGCTCTCACCTACATAAAATGCAAGCAGAGATATGGAGATCAGCGGACACGGCGACAGGTTTATTGTATTCAATGTTGGCAACACCGGCATTCGCTGCTTTCAACATTTGTATTCACAACCTCATCTGTTATGGCAAGTAGCAGTTTGTACCAAAGCCTCGAGAAAAACAGGAGAAAAGATAACGCGATGCAATCAGCGTGATTTAGTGTTTTTTTTTTTGTCCACGAATAACGTATCAGATGGAGTAAATTACATTAAGCATATCTCTTTATCACCGCAGCGTCATAAAATACATTATATACTTTTAATCTTGCTAGCAACCTCTTTCATGACATCTGTAGTTAGCTTTAAAATCACACATCTGCCAAGAAAGTGGCATTCTGTCGATCACCTGTCCTTAAAAACCTTCCAGAGTAGAGGATGTAAAAGGTGCTCTTTCGTTCGTTCGTTACCAACAGCTAGCTGTATGCGAATGTTGTTCGAGCATGGTCTTAATTAAAGACACATATATTGTAAACTCCAGATCATATTTGGGCACTGACATCCACTCCTTGAATAACAATGGCGTGTTTCATGAACATCAATATATTTTCAACACACGACCAGTACATAACTCCATGTTGAATTTGTAAAAGCCACGCTTGCCAACACATTCTGCAACTGTAGATGATATGAACCTCGTCTATCTAAACATGGATCCACCACAGCGTGTTCGAGGTTTATCTTTAGTAATAGTATCCGTGTCCGTGTCCGTGACCGTGTCCGTGTCCGAATCCGCGTCCGTATCCGCCTCCGAATCCGCCTCCGAATCTGCCTCCGAATCCGCGTCCGTATCCGCGTCTGTACCCGTATCCATGTCCGTGTCCATGTCCGTGTCCTCCATAGCCATATCCTCTGCGGTATCCGTAATTTCCGTGTCCACCGCTGAAACAGAGGAGTCGACGTATCACTGTCACGTGTGGCATCCAAATATGCTGAAACAGAGGAGACGACGTATCACTGTCACGTGTGGCATCCAAATATGCTGAAACAGAGGAGACGGCGTATCACTGTCACGTGTGGCATCCAAATATGCTGAAACAGAGGAGACGACGTATCACTGTCACGTGTGGCATCCAAATATGCTGAAACAGAGGAGACGACGTATCACTGTCACGTGAGGCATCCAAATATGCTGAAACAGAGGAGACGACGTATCACTGTCACGTGTGGCATCCAAATATGCTGAAACAGAGGAGACGACGTATCACTGTCACGTGTGGCATCCAAATATGCTGAAACAGAGGAGACAGCGTATCACTGTCACGTGTGGCATCCAAATATGCTGAAACAGAGGAGACGACGTATCACTGTCACGTGTGGCATCCAAATATGCTGAAACAGAGGAGACAGCGTATCACTGTCACGTGTGGCATCCAAATATGCTGAAACAGAGGAGACGACGTATCACTGTCACGTGTGGCATCCAAATATGCTGAAACAGAGGAGACGACGTATCACTGTCACGTGTGGCATCCAAATATGCTGTAACAGAGGAGACGACGTATCACTGTCACGTGTGGCATCCAAATATGCTGAAGCAGAGGAGACGACGTATCACTGTCACGTGAGGCATCCAAATATGCTGAAGCAGAGGAGACGACGTATCACTGTCACGTGAGACATCCAAATATGCTGAAACAGAGGAGACGGCGTATCACTGTCACGTGTGGCATCCAAATATGCTGAAACAGAGGAGACGACGCATCACTGTCACGTGTGGCATCCAAATATGCTGAAACAGAGGAGACGGCGTATCACTGTCACGTGTGGCATCCAAATATGCTGAAACAGAGGAGACGACGTATCACTGTCACGTGTGGCATCCAAATATGCTGAAACAGAGGAGACGACGTATCACTGTCACGTGTGGCATCCAAATATGCTGTAACAGAGGAGACGACGTATCACTGTCACGTGTGGCATCCAAATATGCTGAAGCAGAGGAGACGACGTATCACTGTCACGTGAGGCATTCAAATATGCTGAAGCAGAGGAGACGACGTATCACTGTCACGTGAGACATCCAAATATGCTGAAACAGAGGAGACGGCGTATCACTGTCACGTGTGGCATCCAAATATGCTGAAACAGAGGAGACGACGCATCACTGTCACGTGTGGCATCCAAATATGCTGAAACAGAGGAGACGGCGTATCACTGTCACGTGTGGCATCCAAATATGCTGAAACAGAGGAGACGACGCATCACTGTCACGTGTGGCATCCAAATATGCTGAAACAGAGGAGACTGCGTATCACTGTCACGTGTGGCATCCAAATATGCTGAAACAGAGGAGACGACGTATCACTGTCACGTGTGGCATCCAAATATGCTGAAACAGAGGAGACGACGTATCACTGTCACGTGAGGCATCCAAATATGCTGAAACAGAGGAGACGACGTATCACTGTCACGTGTGGCATCCAAATATGCTGAAACAGAGGAGACGACGTATCACTGTCACGTGTGGCATCCAAATATGCTGAAACAGAGGAGACGACGCATCACTGTCACGTGTGGCATCCAAATATGCTGAAACAGAGGAGACGACGTATCACTGTCACGTGTAGCATCCAAATATGCTGAAACAGAGGAGACGACGTATCACTGTCACGTGAGGCATCCAAATATGCTGAAACAGAGGAGACGACGTATCACTGTCACGTGAGGCATCCAAATATGCTGAAACAGAGGAGACGGCGTATCACTGTCACGTGTAGCATCCAAATATGCTGAAACAGAGGAGACGACGTATCACTGTCACGTGTGGCATCCAAATATGCTGAAACAGAGGAGACGACGCATCACTGTCACGTGTGGCATCCAAATATGCTGAAACAGAGGAGACGGCGTATCACTGTCACGTGAGGCATCCAAATATGCTGAAGCAGAGGAGACGGCGTATCACTGTCACGTGAGGCATCCAAATATGCTGAAACAGAGGAGACGACGCATCACTGTCACGTGAGACATCCAAATATGCTGAAACAGAGGAGACGACGTATCACTGTCACGTGTGGCATCCACATATGCTGAAACAGAGGAGACGACGTATCACTGTCACGTGTGGCATCCAAATATGCTGAAACAGAGGAGACGACGTATCACTGTCACGTGTGGCATCCAAATATGCTGAAACAGAGGAGACGACGCATCACTGTCACGTGTGGCATCCAATGCCGCCAGGAGGAGACCTTGTGGCGGTTTGAGAACGTTTGGCATAATTCCAACGTGTCATTTCATTTGTAAACATTGTGTATACAATACTTTGTTATAAAATATCAGATATACCTATAGGATGTCATTCTGTTACTTCCAAATGTTTGAGGTAAAAATTTGTTACCGGTAAAAAAAATCGATGTTTAATGTAGAAAATATAGCCAAGTGAGTATATAAAAAATGACACGATTTTGACCGATTCGTCAGACTCACTGGGTTTCGGCCGTCTCCAGATCTCCAGAATCTGATGTCACTGCAGTGTCAGCCTGCAACTTGGTGACCTCTGCCTCCGCCTGCTTGTCCGGCGAGCAGCTCACCAGCGCCAACAGCGCCGCCAGCAGACACAGCGCCACAAACTGTAACCAGAAGTACCACGGGTCAGTCAGAGATGGCGCTGCGCATGAGCTCAGTGGCGCCGACAACAGACTTTATTGGTGGCGCCGTATAACCTTACGGCGCTCCTAAGCCCAAATAATCAACACCACAGTGACACAAAGACAAACTGTAACCAGAAGTACCACAGGTCAGCCACAGATGGCACTGTGCACCAGTTGAGACAGACAGTGACACAAACTGTAACTATAAACGCCGTAGGACAGCCACATATGGCGTTGTGCACTCTCGCAACTATTGCTGTCAGCGGCGCCAAACTGGTTGTTGATCCAACACTGATTGAATCGATTGGAATCGTTCAATCAAAATTCCATGAATAAAAAAAAATTGATTCACCACCAGATCTTTTGATTCATGGATCGTGATTGAATCAAAACTCGCATCAAATCAAAGCTGATTGAATAAAAAGATTTCACGATTCTTAACGATTCAAGTAGACTGGTAAATTGTGCAAATACATGCAGTGGCTACATTCATTTATACTGAAATAGTATTCCTGTAACAATGTTTTAATGATCATATTTATGTATGTTTCCATTTTTTATTTGACACAAATTCACCACATATATTTAAATATTGAATCAAACGTGAACTGATTAAAATATTTGTTTTGATCCTTTAAATCGGAAAGAATCAATTCTAAGAAAAAATGTCCGTGAATCGAACGGTGATTGAGTCATTCAGATTCCAAAATGAATCATGATTGAATTGTTCCAAAAAAGTTGAATCAATATCCAGTCTGGGACTCAGCGCACACAGTCACCCAAGTTGTGACATAACTTCCGCAGGTCAAGCACAGATGGCGCTATGTTCGCTGCACAGAATCAAAGCCACCCATGCAACCTCACCGATTTCATGTTGATCACTGCACGGTAGATTAGTGACTGGCGTTGCAGAAGTCGACCTTCTGTTTTATAGGTGGTCTGCAGCCTACGTCATACCGCCTTCCGAAGATGTCAAATGACCTCATGGCATTGTCCCATACGAGTCTGAGGAGGTGGTGCTCGAATGTGGCTAAACCCCTTGCAACGAGACAAAAGTACGTGGCGTTCTTCCAAAGATGAATCAGTGAAACCACTGTGGGCGGGGGATTTTTTACCGCCATTGTGGAAGGACATCTCTGCAATTTCCCCATCTCCGCAGACCACAAGGATTAAATTGGCGCACTTTAGCAGAATTTACGAAGTCATTTATCAGGAAGTCTGGTTTCAAGGTCGCAGACAGATTAAAAGAAGGGATAAGTTCTGCAGTACTGATTACAGAGGAAGATAAAGTCATAGCTGCGTCAACAAATTAATGAATGCAATATGATGTAATCCCTCTTGAAAGTAACTATCCACTGCGGTGGTGGTGCTACCCGTCCCGACGAAGGTAGGGCAGTTAAGTTTGAGAGTCGCTGGATTGCCTGACCCGGGGACCGCGGAATGTGAGGGGAGCGAACTGTCGGAGGATCCCAGGAACCGCATGCCCTGATATGCCTGACCCGGGGACCGCGGAATGTGAGGGGAGCGAGCTGTCAGAGGATCCCAGGAGCCGCATCCCCTGATATGCCTGACCCGGGGACCGCGGAATGTGAGGGGAGCGAACTGTCAGAGGATCCCAGGAACTGCATACCCTGATATGCCTGACCCGGGGACCGCGGAATGCGAGGCGAGCGAACTGTCAGAGGATCCCAGGAACTGCATACCCTGATATGCCTGACCCGGGGACCGCGGAATGCGAGGGGAGCGAACTGTCGGAGGATCTCAGGAACTGCATGGCACGATACTGTACCGGAGCACACTTACTAGGTGCGTGTGTGTGTTTCGTTTAGCTTGGCATGGAAGGGCTTAGAGGCTAAACAGTGGGTCACTAACGGCAGACCGCTTGGGACCCTAATTTTCGGCGGTAACTTTTAAAGGACCCAACTCTCATAAACCAATTGTCCGCACTACACGCGGCGCGTCGCGAAAGCCGCCGACGCTGCGGGCGCGCCGCGCTGCAGTCATTTCCGACCCTCACGCCAATTTGTATTATTAAGGTTGGTTAATGTCAAACGAAAATGTATGGCACTTTCCACTCACTCGTAATGATAAAACACACGCCGGGAATTGATGCTGTTTTTGTAGAGGCTATCGTGAAAGGGTTCCTAAGAGTAAAGAGGTGGAAAATGGTATTGCCTTCGGTGGGTTAGATTAGCAAACATGAACGCAGGCGTTGACAAGTAAAAACACAGTAAGGAGCACGCATCGATCTAAAATGTCATGCCTACATACAACTTGAAGTATAGTCATAACTGTTTTTAAATAATTCAGCGTTCCAGCGCTACATATTCAATAAATAATATAACCTTGCAACCGCTGGACCCGATCACCTTTGAACCACTGAGGATATTTATAATTCCCTCTAGTTTTTCGGTGATAGCATTGGAACGTGTAACGACAGCTACTTTAAATTTTGGCTACTTAATTGAATACCTAGGCCACATCTGGAATACATTTTGAGTCAATCCAATGGTCGCAATGACGTCATAAAAGCCAATTATAGGTTCCGGAGTTTATATACAAGAACAATGGATACTGGATAGTAAGAACGTTTCCTATAATCTTTCGGATGATAAAAATCAAACGGATGCCATAGTTGTGGATCACACGGATGTCATCTGTCCTTGACCTAACGTGGCATGGCATGGCTTCACGTTGACCTTACAGGATGCATACAAATATGC